>LUCH01001940.1:41082-56036 GCA_013368495.1 Paragonimus heterotremus | reverse complement strand
CGTACACTCATCTGCACGTCAGACATGCACTCACATACATCGGATGGTAGTACGTTATCATTCCCCTTGGTGAAACTTTTGTCATAGTGCTTATACACTATTCCGATAGTCTATTCTTGTCCATCGTCTTCCCGGCGTTCGGAGCCTGCTCTTTTGTTCCTGAATGCTGCTTGTGGGTAATATACTACTCATGAGTAGTATACTACTCAAAACGAAACTGCCTGTCATATAACAATTGGCATCCATCCTACACGGCCAAACAGCCTAAGTTTTTGTGTGGTGCCTACTCGTTGGTATCATCAAGAGCAAGCAACCATGGTCAAATAAGTAAATATGGTACATATCTTTTGTAGTCTCAATGATTAAAGTTCGCAGTCGTAGGACGACAAACCACGTTCGGCTCATATACGCGACTCTTAAGGTTAAAGGATATATTTCTGCATAGCCAGAGATGTTCTAGATTAGCAAATATTTAGAGGTACGAGCTTCAAATCCACTTTTGCTGCTTCGACAACTGATGACTCAGATTTTCGAATACACCCTTTTCAAGTAAAAAATAACAAAAAAACCCCAACGAATAAAAATATTTTCAAAACCGCGTGCAGTACGAAACTGACTGAAAAAAAGTACTTTTCCATTATATGTTTTTCCGTTTGCTCTTTGCAATTAACTGGCTCTCAATCTATTCACAGATCTGTGGAATTACAACACAATTATTGAACAGATGAACTTATGGATTAAAATACAAAAATGAGCAAGCAAACTCCGTGAGGTGATGTTGGTCCAAAACCACCTGAAGCGAGTGATTGGTCAAACATGTGTAATGTCGGTCCGGCACATACATTCAGCTGGATATTACAATGAAGACCTAAGAGCACGAGAGTGGGGAACGATAGACTGTGTAGTGCGCAACAAACAAAGTTTGTGAGCAAAATGGAACAACAACACAGAACTAACTACAGTAGAGTGATTCAGACGAAGGTTATCCAAGGTAGCTGAAACGTATTACGATTTGTTCGATTTTTTTCTACGGTCAAAATTGTAAAACAGGTGGTCCATTTGAATAACTTTATTATGTGCAGAAAGCATTCGATTTTATGAAAGAAGTTTGAGGAGACAGATAGAGGGTGGCCACGGGTAGATCGTTAATCTCAATACTAGTGTGCATCATCATACACAGCAATAAACCAGTGGTTCACATCAAAGCTTAACTGCAACACAACCACCAAAAAGAAAAAGCGAACCATACATAGAAAGAGAGAAAAAGAAAGAAGGGGACGGGAAGGAACCTAACTATTACAAATAGCTACGTCTATACTGAAACATTCAACATCAAGGTGTCCACATCATGTAAACACACTGCTTGGGAATGATTGAACTTGAAGACGACACCATCAAAGATTTGTTGGACAAATGAAGCTTTGATCATATCCTGACTTTTCTGGTATGAACCATCTTGATGCGTTTGCCAACTCAAATCATTTTAATGCATATCTACCTCATGAAACTAAACCGAACAATTGCCACTGATAGTCCATGTGTCTCAAAACGGTTTGTTTTTCGAAATTTATCCGAAAACTATTTTGTGATTTTCGAGATATTTTCGCGCTATAAAGTAAAAAAAACCTAATTTTCGCACACGTGTCTTCGTTGTCATTTAATTGGCCGATTCAACTTTTGTCGCATCAATTGATGAGAAATTCTTAAAGAGTAATCAAAATTTACACAGGTACAGACGTTGATCTGCTACATTACCTTTAATTTGGGAATAAATGCACTACCAATAGACGGTGAAGGCACAGTGTTTTGTAACGTTTTGCACTTCGCATCTGCGAGTCGCATACCGTACCATCGTGAGCTAATCACTTCTTGGGGCAAACAGATTTGGCGACAAGGATTGCTGACTCATTTTTGTCGACTCAGTGAATCACGAATGCTGACCACGATCCCCAGCAAATCGGATTGATGAAAATACTAGCCACTCGCTTTGTTGCGTATTGGCCGTCCATCAGTGCCGGTCCGTCGTACGTGGCTCATCTGGTCAGAAATATCTTCAATTTCCTGTATGGTCACAAAGTTAATCTCTTTCGAGGAGTGATATAAACAGCATGACATATATACTGTAGAAGTGTTATTTGAAGAAGATCAAACGAAAGCTCGTCTATTCTCCCGGAAGCTTCCGGCCCAGCGAAACTCGTTCGTTATACTGACAACATCCTGTCCAGCCACAAACCCAGAGTATCGAGGATAAGGTATACAAGTAGACGAGAATCTTCGAGGAAACCTCACCATTGTTAAACTCGCGGTTTAAATGCTTTTAACTGATCAAACGAAACACAGACGATTTTGACACCTACGTTGGCATTGTCATCCATGAGTGTAGACGGTTCACGTTTGGTCCACCAACGGAGGACTAAGTCCGGTGATCGATCTTTATTTACGGTTTCCAATCGTCGGCCTAGGCTGACCCCTGGGCCACGCTTCCGGATAGGATTGGTAACGAATCAAATATGAAGCAGGAGTAAGTCACAGAAGAATACGAGAGGTTCGTCAACCTTGAGTGTGGTTCAATCATGATCTACCGATCGTGACAAGAAGCCTTCTCGGTTCAAGCTGTTATCCAATTATTGTTGCGACTTCGTGCATTGTCCGATCAACCAATTTTCGCTGATGCCAAAATGCCTCTATAGGCCTGCCGCCTTTGTGATGCGTGGTACCTCCGCAGTCCCACTGTCGGCTGTGCCACATGGTCGGACACGAGGAACTCACCTCTTCTACCGGCAAGCCTCTCCTGGTTCCTAAATTCAAGAAGCCGGTCGGACTCCAATCGGTTGACAAATCCGATAATCTAATGACCATCCTCCATGTTAGTGTCGCCGATCGCCAAAGGTTTACACGCATTTACATCAACAGACGCCAGACCAGCCTTCAGCTGGATACGAACACCAACATCACAATTATTTCTAAGCTCTCGAGACCTTAAGAAAGCCCGTCTGCCCAACGGTCGTCTGAGAGAAGCCCCACATAACTAACCGAAAAACTGTACTAACGGTCTTATTCTACGGCACCACCAGTGAAGGGGAGTGTTTCGTTTTCGATTCTGGACTAGATCTTCGTCGGCTCGAATTCCTCGGCTTTCGTGATGTCTCAAGCTGGTACACCAACCAATAGGTACAGTTTGTTGCAGAACTCCAAAATCTGTTCGACCGCACCATTCAATAGTTCCAGAGCGATTTTTGCCTCCGGTCCTGTAGTCAGATCTCGCTGTGGACTAACGCTGACAGTCAAACGATTCTCTGTGCCCCGTCTTCTGCACATCAGGAGCCCAAATGTTTAAAATAACTTGAATTTACAGTGTAGGCTCCTATTCTTCGTGAGCCGTACTCACCGTTCTATTGAAAAAAAATCGCCGGGTCCATCCGAGTCTGCACATATTTATCCACTGACTTCAGTGCTACGTGGTAATCCAGTTGTTACCCGCTTCCAGTTCCCGAGGACTCATTAACCATGTCCACCGTAGAACCTGGATTGCGGAACTGGATAAAGCCAAAATATACTTCTGAACAGATGTGACGCCAGAATCCCGTTTGGTACTGAAACTTCACCCGCTGTCCTCCATTAGGCAAACGACACGCTGATTATTAGCCAATCAGGTGCGGCTGCGTAGGTGGACGATATCATCTCAGTGGATCGATCAATCGATGAATAATAAAACCGAATATCTGCGGCCCCCCAATGCGTCCAAGAGTACAGTTTCGGGCTGCGGACAAATGCTAACTGTCACTGTGGTAGATCAAATAGCTGGGTTCCATTTTTGAAGCCTAGGTTCGTCACACAATTCCCAAGAATATTCGCGTAATTTAACAGATGACAGAGCTAGAAGATGTCTCCACGTCTCAGTCTTTCCATTGTCCGATCAGCTGCTAGAGTGGCTTCATTCCAACACGGCGCAACATTCGTATCTAGTCCAGTCGTCTGCTACAGAAGGACGCTCCGTAGTATCCGCTGTCCGACTAAGAAAACGCTTCCTCCAAGGTGAAAACGATATCCGACTCCAATCTGTTACTGACGCATTAGAAACTAAATATTTCAACTGTGGTCGATGCAGATGCCACCAACTACGGTCATAGCGCCGCTGACTCGCTCACTTTCCACGACAGTTCCGATGCCATCGATCACGTATCGCATACGTTCAACAACTGTGAGTAGATTGACAGAGAAGCTCTGACCAATATGTTTGCAGCGAAAAAAGTCTACAGCTTGTTGTTACCCATCATCGGATAAACGAAAAGCATTCCGGTTAGCAGTGATCATATTATTGTGGTAGGAATTCTCGACTCACTACTGATACGGATGACGTCAGACAAGGTGATGGGCTCCTCAGTCTCGTTAACAACCACTACATCCCCGAGGACGACAAAGTCACCGTGACCGTTGAAGATGATGTGCGTCGCAAGCGTTCTGACACCATCGACGAGAGCTCATTTACTGCCGTCGACATCTGACGTGCAACCCCTCTGGAGCCCATCTTCCAACGTGGCGAACAGCCCCTTTCGAACGAGTTCCATCAGCTATTTTGTCGCCATCGATTCGTGTTTCATGGTTGCTGACAGCGTGATGGTCGCTCTCGTTAAATTCATCTCGGATATCTCAGAGCCATCAGGATAAAGATGACTGCTCGTGGATACGTTTACTGGTAAGAAACCAATGGCCTCGTTAAGCAATGAGCTAAATGCTATCAGGCTACCAAACTACTCACCAGGCAAGATCCGATACATTTAGCAGTTATGCAAAGGTCGATGGTAGTGCCTCGACTTCCAATGCTTAATCAATGGTTTAATCGGCAGGATATACTGGCTTGTCCCGACCCATGAGTATTTCGATTGGCCAGAAATAATCGTACTCTCCCAGCGACATTTGCATCTCCGATCGTTAGCATGCGTTGTATTTTCGGTCAACACGGATTTCCAGGCATCAGGTTGGCACATTATGAAGATCACTGTTGCTGTTTCCTTAGTCAGTACATCCGGTCCACATCACATTCCTCGCATTTCAACAGTCAAGCTGAACGCTTCGTGAACATTTTCAAGCAGGCACTTCTCAAATCTGAAGGGGAAGGGACTACGAACGAGGTTTTACAAGATTTCCTGTCCACAACTACCAACTCTGCATCTTCAAATGGTTGACCACCAGCCGAAGCTCTCATAGGTCGCAAGCCTCGCATAGCCCCTAATGTTCACATTCCAACAGAAGTCACCACAACAGCCCAGTCGAACGGATTCTGACAACCATTTTAACATTAGTGCAGCCGTTTACGCCCGTAACCATCAAATGGATCATAACGAATGGACTAACGCAATGCGTCTGAATATTCCATCTTCGACTACGCGTGCCAGTTTACGTGTGACTGCATTAACGTCAACATAAACGGAGCAAATCGATAAACATCTCAGCGAGTAGCCCAGCACGTCCTTAACTGGTAGAAACAGCTGACAATCCATCTTCTGTTCGCAACGCCATGACATCCGGTCACCAACGTGATCCAGTCATCCAAGGTAAAACAACTGCGTAACAGGAATTTGAAATCGTTAGCCTTTGGGGGAACAATGTTCATTCAAACTGATCACCCGGGACCCTATATATAAAAATGACTAGGGTAACCCATAAGATTATCGTGCTTATGACCACGTGATGTTTGGTGTGGTTATATGTGTGCTTTGCTATTCACCCCAGATTCATTGGAGTCCATAGATCAGGGCCGATGTTATGAGTACTAACTGGAACCGTCCAGAAACTCAGTCTAACTCAAGCACCTAAACAATACCAAACAAGTTAGAATAGGCAACCTTAATTGTTTACCGTCCTTGTAGTAGGATGTGTGGTCGGAATTCGGCCGTTGTGCACACACGACGAGTGGGAAAAACCACGAAACTTGTGGTGTGCTCCTGACGAATTTTGACCATTACGCACATACCGTATGTGTGCAATTAGCTTAACTCTATTTATTTGATGAATACAATTTGTGCGTTTTCCGTCCGCGATCTAATAAAGAAACCGAATTGTCAATATATGTTAGCATTCGTCTTTTTCATGCTCTGATAAAGTGAACAAATAGAATGCAATGCTCCATGTTGCAATTCACTCATGTGATATTCTCAACTCAATGACTGAAAAGGAGATGAACTTGGGAATATCTTCAGCTGTGGAAATTCAACGTCTCTGATAACAACACTGAAAACACAAGGGACATTTGGTTCACGAGCCTACGTTTGACCGTATATGAGTTATCACCAGCTCCGATGTCACTGTCATACTAATCACGTGTCCGGCCAAATCGATATCCGGATGTAAGTAAAAAATGAGTAGAGCAGCAGGAAATCACAAACCAACAGTGCCCTTACACAGTTACATCACACACCAAAGTGAAATGTAAAACGACCAGAAGAGTGAAATCAATACACATACCACTTCCAAACACTTCTTGGAATAGAAGCCTCTTTGATAAATGACGTCTGTTAGTGCCAGCTTCTAGGTTTCCCGGGTCCGTCCGTGACCGAGGGCGAATGTGTTGTTGAACTGCCTCGACAGCAGTCTCGTCCTCAACGATAGACTTATACTGCGGAGTGGGGGAAAAGAAAATAATAATGGTATGAATCAAGCACTTTGCGACAAACCGATAAAAAACTAAGCAGTAAGTGATGTCACACGACGCGATGGGACATGATAGACGAAGTCGTTCCCCCGGAATCAACAGAGGCCAAACCGAAGACAATGAACGTATCGTAACTCCGATGCAAATTGATCAACGTTTTCAAATTCAGATAGATTAATCATACGGTTCCATTGATAAAGTTCTAGAATTGAGATTCGCACATCAGTCATGATCTGGATTTGAATTCTGGCTCATATTTCTAGAAAGCAACTATGTTCACTACTACAACAGTGACCACACATTGAGAGCCCTTGAATTATCATCCAAACACTCAGCTACACTCATTTGAGTAATGTCCAAATTCAAAATTCGATATTTCATTGACGGTCGATCATGATACCATTACAATCAGGTGCCATCACACGTGATTAACATTCACACAACATCGTGTTCGAACAACCAAACATGTTAATTCCGTCAAGTCTACAATGAAGTATGGACAAAGTGAACAGTGATTGCTACGCGTACCCATAAACAAGAAGATCGAAATCCAAGTGCAGATCTGGATAGTGAAATGCCTTACACAAATGTGCCCCAAAAAGGGCGAAATTCAAGCCCAGTGCCCTTTTCTGAAATAGGTTAGTTAAATTTCAGTTGAATGCCAAGTACATATGTGTGGGATGTCGCTTTCGTATTCCTCGCAAAATGTGGTTAAATAACGGAAGGTTGACTAAATTGCAAGCATCATCAAAAGCCTCGACGGAAAATCTACAGTTTGCAAGCGATTGCTCCCAAATAAACTGTTAGGATGTTAGGGCTCAGCAGAGATCAATTGGAAAACAATGCGGGGAGAAATACTCTCGTTCAAAAACACGCGCCTACGATGTACGTAACTCCATTGAAGACGTGAACCCTTCAGAGCCTTAAAGAGTCACGTTCTTGGAGTGGTTGCAGAATTCCCGCAGTCTAGTTGGAATACACTTGGCTTCCTTGCATATCGACCTACGGGTAGACCACCGAAATGCATAAATCTGTTTATAAGTGGTTTCCATACATAGTTCTGGTAAGCTAGAATCTGAGCTAAGGAACTTAGTCTAAAATGTACTGAGCCGCAGCTTCTGACTCTGAATCACGGCAAACAGACATCTAACAGATGATCACTGAGAAGCCTGAACAACACTCTTCTGGCATGATCACCTGCAAACGCGAGTGCCCACAATATATCAGAGATTTGGTTTTCGAATCTGAGTATCCGAACTTACTGATGCAGAGTCAACAAGAACGAAAGTTCCTCCTGACGGAAAACGAGAAGAGGTACATCACCCTTGATCACTCTCTGGAGCTTACTGTAACAAGTGTGTGAAAAGCATAACCCGAAGTAGAATCATCCTCGCAAAACAAAACAATTCGCCTCTTCCGGAAGGGGGCCACTGTTGATGAGAGTACCATAAAACGAGCATAGGACTGAAACCTAATGTTCAGTAGCTCAAGTCGTTCTGCAAAGTACTTGGGAATGCATTTTGCAGCCTCAAAATGCAAAATACTTCTGCAAGATTGCTGTAATTACGTCGACTTAATGTTAGATAACGAAGTCTTGGACGTGGTTGACCGAATTGTATACCTGGGAAGCTGTATCAGCGGCGGCAGAGGTGCAGAGAATGAAATACAAACGCGTACCTCCAAGGATAGCGCGATGTTTTCTAATCTGAGACACCTATGGCGACAGAGAGACATTTCCCTAAAGCTTAATGGTCGCATATATCAGACGACATTGAGGGCTGTATTACTTTACGGCAGCTAAACCTGACCGCTCAGGGTAGAGGACGTGAACCGCTTCCAGGTATTCGACCACCGATGTATGCGCTCAATCGCTCGTATCGGGTGGCACCAGCGAGTAAGCAACGGAGCGGTTGGGAAGCGGGTGTTTGGCACTGACTGTCAGACGAGTTCTTTTGTTCAGTCACTAGTTTTGCACAGACTTAGATGGTTAGGTCATGCACTAAGGATGCCAGCTAGTCGTTTGCCATACCGAGCACTGTTTGCCGACGCTGCGACCGACTGGCGTAAGGTGCGAGGTGGACAGACGGTGACCTGGCGTGGGCAAGTGAAATCGTTCACGAAGGGATTGGGCACTGTAGATCAGATTCGTCTCCCAGACTAGGTCCCTCGCGACTCAAAGAGTCGGGGGCTTGAGACGTAAGGTGAGAAGGCGGCTAATCGTGCTCAGTGGCATGAATGTTGTCGTTGTTTGTCCGAGTTGTCTGTGAAGTGAGTGCACTCAATGACGCGGTGCAGTGAAAGCCGTGAGGAAGCTGTCTTGCTGATGACGCCTTACTTTCACTTACAGCTCGGTTGTTTATTTGCAAGGTGTAAGCGCCTTAATGTTGTATGTTTGAATATAGACGTAGTTGTTTTCAGTAGTTAGGTCCCCTTCCCCTTATTTTTTCCTCTCTCTATATAGCATTTGCTTTCTTCTTCTTCGTGGTTGTGTGGCAGTTAAGCATCAATGTGGACTACTGATATATTGCTGTCTATGACGGTGATAGTGTTAATGAACTAGTTCAGGCTCTAATTTACGTAACTGCAAACAGGTGCACGAACTTAAGCCAGGATAGATGGCACTGTAGCTCCGAACAACACAAGTCAAAAACAGAAGACGAATACCGAACACGTTAAACAACGTTTAGGTCGACGACGTCTAATTTTTCAATCTGCTGCAAAAAGCTAAAGGCAGCGCCATAGAAGGCACCCATACTAGAAGCATTCTATGAGCTAATATCCGCTGTAGCACATGTTAATAAGTAATCAGTAAGTTTTTACCACCTGCTTCAGTATACACAAGCGAATGTTCACTTCGGTCCAATCGAACAAACATTTCTCTTCTTCCTGCTTCGGCAACACTACAGGCACTGATAAACAAACGTTTGTAAGTGAGCCTAAGTGGATAACTCTGCCAGAATGGTAGAATGACGTCCCATACAAGCAGCATGAATTAGAATGTAAACTTGAAAGATTTCGCCACAGTATATCCACAACTCACGTATTTGTCGCAGAGTTTGGGTAAAATAAGCACTGGACTTTATCCTTTACCGTTCTAATGAACACGTGACACTCGCAACCAAGCGGGGTTTAGACTGAAGAGCATCTAATCATGGAGAGATTAGTTGAAAGCAGACCGCACATCGTAAGTGTGACGGTCAATATCACTGCAATATGTATTCACCACAATCGTACCATGCCACACCACGTTAATTAGAGATAGGTAGGACAAACATGTTTTAGCGATACATATGGATACATAAAATGAGCTACATTGTGATTTTAGAAAATTCATATCTACAGTGCTCTTCTGCCTAACAAAGTGACATTCATGCGGCCAATTGTGTGATTGATCAGAGCATGTTTGGGCATAACTTGCGTTTAGCGATCAGGAGTTGTTGTGCTTAATTGTTGACTGCTTGTGATGTGCATGTGAACATGCTAATGTTACATCGCCACGACCACATTATCACTCATGCTATCAAAGCGTGCAGTAAATGGAAAACAGATTGATGGAAGTAATAGGTCTTTTCTACATAAATCCAGAAACGTTCGGGAAACGTGAACGGGTGTTTCTTTTCGTTCATAACACACCTAAACATAAAACTGAATACGCAGTTTCTCAATGACCAACTTGCACTTAAGACAGAGAAAGTTGTCAAGTTTGTAAGTGATATTTTCTGAGGATCTCTGGAGAAATTTGGAACGGTTCATTCCCTTGATGAGCTTGAATAAAACAGTGAGAAGACGTAAATCACGTGGTGTTCTCCGGAGTAACATTTCGTACAGTCTGATTACACATGGACCCAGCGGACTGTTCAATGCAACCTGCGTCCACCTGCAGAAAACCATACGTCTGGAAACTGAGTCTTAAATTATGTGTAAAAATGTGTAATAATGTTTTCAGTTCGATCACCGGGATGAGAAAGAGGGCACTGCTGCTTACACTAAATTCGCAAATGCTATCAACTTTCTTGAATCGGAGTGTTACTAAACAAGAACATCACATCAAATGAACACATCAGTTTATCTCGGACATTTAAATTATCTGTACAATAAACGACCGCGAAACTGCCCTTCAGACTGTACTTCCTGGGTCGTTTTCTAATTGGCTCAAGCAAACCAACGGGCTGTGATACTTTACACATTGACATAATGGGTCGAGTAATAATGCTGTTAACACATTCTCAGTGATTTTTCAGAACAACCGGAAACGCATACTCCAGTCTACTGAGGCTTTGGCTACCAAACGTCACAGTCTCCTCCTGTGTATTCAAAAACAATTTGCGTTGAAGATGTGGCTACTCTGGTAGTCGGCATTCCCATAAATTTGATTTCTAGTTTTTGTATCCGTCTGTGTAATCCCTCTTGTCATGACTTCTATCCCGTGGAATTTTCACTCGTTTAAAATAAGTCACATGCACAATGTGTGATCAGAATGTACGAAATATTGCTCCGGAGAAAATTACAAGATTAACATCTTTTCATTTGTTTTATTCAACCTAAACATAACTCAACTGGAAATGATACGTAAGTGTATCCGTTTATAGAACATCTGAACCAAAGTAGTTTCTGATAAAGCTAAATATGTTGTGCGCCATGTGGTATTACTTAGATGGACGAAAGGGTCAACAATACAGTGGTGTTGGGAAAATGGATAGTTTTAACAAAATATTAGCTCCGACGTTTCGGTTACTGCGGATAACCCTCGTCCAGACAAATTTCCAATCGAAATTTTCGAATCAAATTTTCAATCAACCGCGGTAACCGAAAAGTTGGAAGTAGAGAAATATTTTTAAAAAATATCGGTTTTCCCAACAACGTTGTGTTAGTGACCTTTTCATTCATTTAAATCTACCCATTCTGTGTTAGTTACCCTGACCTCAGAAGGGATTTCCGGAGCCGCAGATTTTCTGATGAAGTTTCCCCACAGTATCCTTAACGCAAGTTAGCCAACGGTGAGTAGAATGAGGAGACAACAGTATCCATTGCAGTTAGTGAAAAACAACCGTCTGCATGGCCCGCTGATGATATCAGTGTTGAAGTTATCAGAAAAAATTATAGAGTTTTACTAGTTTAATCTGTCATTAGCAGTAGGGAATCCCGTCAAACGAAGAATTCGAATTGACCAAGCTGCCCTGGGAATAATGTCAATTTACAGCCAAGGACACTGACCTCCTTCGGTTCTGCCTGACTTGCCGGCCAGGGTACACAGAATATCAAGCGTCGTTGGCTACAGACACTAAAAGACATGGTCAGCGATGAGAATGTTGCTATGCTTATTGCTGACTACTAGAACTTCTTTTAAACAAGAATATATCCAACAAAACGAGAATGCTTTGGCCGTGCGCAATTTGATGAGATACATTTCCCGTCTGGTCACTGTCACACATGTCTCCACAATTTTCCTTCTTCGGACATTCGTCTACTAAATGTCTTCGTTAAGTGCGTCTGTCTTATGGTGTTGAACTGGCACTCAATCTATTTTTAGACGTGTGTGAAGATTTGAAAATAACAGATGCAAATAAATCGGTTTAACTGAGTTTGATTAGTCACGGGAAAGTACGTCAAACAACCATCAACGGTGGAGTTAAGTTTCCAGCCTACAGACGGACAGTATATGAACTGGACAGGATCGGTAGCCTAAAAAGTCGTCCAACACAGCAGTCGTTTGCGAACTTACGCAAGGGTGACGAATTGTTCAAATGACAATGAACATCCGCAACCCTTTTCTGTCGAGCATTTAGGCGACTCTGATAAGTGGTGATCGATCAATGATCATTAATGCTTGCAGTGCCATAAGGAGGCACAGTTAGTGTAAGCCCGACCATATCCCGATCAAGTTGTCTGTGCTTGAGGTAACTGAGGTTTGAACCCGACATCGTAAGTTTGGCAATCTGTGACGTTGCTATCCGGTGAAAAATGGGTCAGATGTTATTGGATACAACCTTATTCCGGAAGTAACGTAGGTTATTTTATACTTAGCTGTCTAGGAGGAAACCATCCAGGTCCGTTTGATAAGATGTCATGTGATGCAGGATGACACGTTGAAGATGATGGACAACCTGGAAGTGCAAACCCAAAGTCGATACATGCACAGTAACTCTTTCCTGAATTTGAATACACAGGTGAACTGGGAAACACCATAAGTCTTTCTGGCATGCACCTGTCCAGTAAACATCCATACGAAGCACAACAGGCATACTACACAAACTGGTGGATTAACCGGAACAAAGGTCAGCCCTGGATGTCAAGTGATAATGACAGATGTGCTAACCCATCAGCCGACCACTGTGCTGAGTTGAAAACTCGATAACTCGCTGAGCTGAACAGAACTGGGCGGTCTATATGTACAGATACAGTAAACTTGGATCAATGTCGGCGGTAGCCCTTGGCCAATAGAAGAATGGATCGCGAGTCGAACGCCAGCAGAGCTTTTATTATAGCACAAGTAGGCTTCCCGTACGTGAGCTGGAGAGTGTTCTCTGATGTACAAATGAAAACAAAACTGTCCGGCGCTCAAACCCGTAGCTTTGGGTTTATTTCAACACGACTGCACCATGTCGAACATGAATGTACTGTGTGCTATCACAGATTAAACAGACACTTGCGGGTATGGAAGGGGAATGCGCGTGACCTTCGTTCACGAAACGATTTCACGACGTCTCAATTCAGAGGCAGAATGATCGTGAATATTGGAATAATGGACTGAAATCGCAGACTCCCATAGTTAACATACATAGAAGCATACATGCAGGACATGCGTGTGCAAATACATGCATGCAGCAGCAATTCTTAGAGAAGCTACTTAATCGTTGATCACTACAGTTCATCACACAGAACCATAAATTAATGTATGTTCACAGAATGAGATAATGCGGGCTAACCTGATCCGAGAAAATGGCCAACACGAACAGGCCGAATAGACAGCAAATGGCGACGAGAATCACAGTGTGTGCACTGTAAATGGAAAAGTTCGTAAAAGGCCATGAAAGACTGACAAGATAGAATATACAATCACATAACAGATAGCGTGTAGCTCTTAGTGCGTGTATATACACGCAAACATGGCAACGAAATAGCGAGTTGGAAATGCCAGATTTTCAGTCCGAATACATTAACTAGAGGTACGGTCGGTCTGTTTGGATAGGTAACAGGGACGAAAATAAGTACGATCACGTTAACAACGTTGCTAGGTTGACGGTGGAATCAGGTTATATACCACTAACATTATAACTGTCATATCAAACAACAAGAGAGATAGCTGCTGTCAAGGTCCCTGCACAGTAACAAGATGGACATGTAAAGTTCCAACATCCAACCATGAATCTGAACGTCAACAGTATTGATGGAAAAGGTGACGGGTTTCCCTAAATAGTGTACCAAGCAAAACAAAACTGAATGAAGCAGATAACGAGATACAACGGGCATGAGCTGATGAACTGGCATATCCCAGTGTCGCATGGGAAAACGTCATGAATGGTCACCAAGCTTCTCGCAGAAACAGTCCAGTGGGTACAGGCTACAGCCTATGTGCCGCAGTTAAGTTTTTTATACAGAGTAGACATCAGATACCACCAGAGAAACTAGATACTCTGCTAATGCACAGTCTAGATCAAAAGTGCTTCAAATTCCTTAGTCACAATCAACCTCTTTGAGTACATCAATACACGCGACCTCAGAAGAAAAGAACTCCTCAGTAACCGTCCAAATCAGCACTACGAGATGGTCAAAATCCTCAAAGATGTAACGAAAGAATCCTGGCTTTTCTGATGATTACATGTAGCATGGACCACCAGTATCCTTCTTAAGATGAAAACGAATCTAACAAAGTTTATAGGTAAAGATGAAAAACCGGAAAAGGCACAGATTTTCAATATGATGAATGAAATTATGACCACTTACAAAAGATATCTATCGGTGGTTTTGGCCCGGTAACCATGATTCTTTGTTAAGCCTACACATCCAAGCAAGGACGAGTTTACATTTCTAAGTCACTAGGCTGTTGAAGGTAGCATTACAAAAGTGAAGCGAGGCGAGCGGTAGTCAGATTTTGAAGACTTTCTCGGAAAATAAGAAATTCCTCCTTCATCTTAAGTCGACTTTATTTTCGATATACAATCACTCATCAGTCCGGTAAGATGCTGTCGCCTCGTAAATCTCAAGGAATTTTTTAATCATTAGTAAAGGGATTTCATCTCTAACTCGAACGATCCGTTACAAAATCCAAGCTGTTTGTTAAAATGCACAAGGAGGCATTCCA
>LUCH01001940.1:0-40982 GCA_013368495.1 Paragonimus heterotremus | reverse complement strand
AGATTACAAGACACTATCAATTTACTTCTGCCAGTAATGGTTGTGGCTTCATCTAGCATTTTCGAACACCGAAGGTGCTATTGCCGATTCCGAAAAAGATTAAAAGGTGTACGTAAAATGTCTTGCGATCGAGGATCACCAGCCGTTCATATGCGCACACATCGCAATTCACAGCTTCTGCGTAGTGGAGCATCTGCTTCAGAGTGGGTTTAAAGGGCATGCTGAAAGCAATCCCCAGATGCACTGAGTGTCCCGTCAGTAACGAAAATGCCATGGCCTTAGTTGCGCACCTAATCCTAGAGTCCAAGAGCCAATTCGATATGTGTGTGCTGAGGTGCCTCGAATTCCTGTCTATATATCAATATCCACACACACCATCTACAGAAAATATTGAGATGGGTGAATACGAGCGTAAGGTCCAGTCGAGGTGTAGTTAAAACGGGCAGTTTCTTCTAGGAAGACAAATAGAGATGCATTTTACACAGGCTTGGAGCTTCCGATAGACTTCCCAAGATATGTGGAATCTGTCCGTATAGTCGGTAAACAGCAGATAAGTATACATGGCTTCATTTCCTAGACGGCTTTTGAGCACGGAGTAGCAGGATAACAGACTGTGAACAAATGATCAAGTAGCAGTATTACTTCCACTAAGGTTACTTATATGTCACGAACCTGCTGACCATCCGTGACTTTTCGACGAAGTCTGCTGACGCAAGATTGGTCACTGATACGATACATATTAATATTCCCAAAGCTTCTGATGAAGTCGACCGTTGTATCGTTATGCAAACTCTACGACTATAAAATCGAGCAGCACTTATTCAGGTTGCTTAAGAATTACCTAATTAAACGTGGGTTCAACGGTAAAGCGACTGGATAACTATCAGACCAACCCATTGGCAGCAACGACATTCCAAAAAGATTCATCTTAGGACCCTCACTGCTCAACCTTTACGTATATCAATTACCCAACATTGTCAAATCACCGATGCTACCGTAAGCCAGCGACATAAAAATCTGATGAGCTGTGGAGTGGGAACACTATAGAACATTTCAGCTGTCTAAGCCAGTGGTCCATAGAAAACAACTTGACGTTCATCGCCAACAAGTGCAAAGTCATGCACATTCCATAACACTGTGCCGACAACTGCCTCCATGACACTAGACTACAGGTATCTGCATGCGAACAGGACCTTGGGACCCTATCAACTGACAATTTCAGTCTGTATACAAACTATGTATCTAAGGCTAAAATAACACAAATGACCTCTTAAGAATTTTTGGAACCTCCCACCCCGAAGTCTTTCTCAACATGTTCGTCTTAACAACCCGTGCGCACCCGAAAACGAACATGCAAGCCTGCCGTAAATATTTTTTTTTAAAAAAAGGTTTGGCAATCATTAAAAGTGTTCACAGACGTTTCACAGTTATGAAGGTAAGCAAAATGTACAATTCCGAGATACCCCCGGAATGAGGTCAAGTTGCAACAAAATGCTGACAGTCTGGAGGAAGCTCAACTTACACACACAAAATATTCCACACTCTGTCTATCGGCGGATCTCCACTCTTTAAGATAGATGAACATCTAACGGATCATTCGGTGAAACCGTATTATGGAACAGACAGAATTTTGTCGACAGAACTGCTTTACAGCTAAGTTCTGTTCACAATGGAGCAAACTGCTCAACTCTGTAACCACGGTCGAATCGGTTAACAATTTTCAAACTTCACTGAATCAATACATAAGTGAGAGACAACTTACACAATAGGTTTCTTAGTTATTTTTATAACCCACTCCTACAGGTCTCTAAATGAGTAAATCTGACGGTATATCGTCTCAATGAGTTTCAATGTTTATCACTGATGTGACTGCATGTTAG
Source organism: Paragonimus heterotremus (assembly GCA_013368495.1). Lineage (NCBI taxonomy): Eukaryota > Metazoa > Platyhelminthes > Trematoda > Plagiorchiida > Troglotrematidae > Paragonimus > Paragonimus heterotremus. The sequence goes on along the minus strand of LUCH01001940.1, from coordinate 39,102 downwards.
CAGTTTTATCTAAATAACTTTTCATCCACCTCTACTTATTTATTATCAACACTTATGCAACGTCAAATACAATGACTGAAACATTTGAACAAAGATTATTTTCTAACCTATAACGAACAATGAATTTATGAAATGAATGAATGAAATTTATGAAACGTCCAAATCTCACTCCATACTGTCAAAATACCAGTCCTTTCCTAGCAATGATATATTCGTCACTGGTTAGTTCAAAAATGTGAGCATGATAAGATGAGACGAGTATTCACGTTCTATGATAAGTTGTTACAGCCAAAGAAGATTTGAGGCATATCTTTCACGTGACAAGTCCGGTAAAACAATCTTTGCTGTCACAACCATGTTACCACTATAAGCAACTCTCGTCTTATTGCACGACGTAGAATGCAATCCATCTCCCAAACATTATGCAATTGGTAAAACTTATTACTATTATTGCCATTCAGGAGTCGATTTACCAGCTCCACATTTTCTGCAGCGAAATCTTCTCCGTTGATGTCGCTGTAGATGAACCAGACCTGAGAAACCGAGATCAGTAACTATGAGGTGAAACCATTCTGATGGCCAACTATTACAGCAATCCGTTCAAACATCAAGATGACATCTCCACAGTTAATGTCTTAATGTAGAAACACCGGCCATATTGAAGATATGTAAACCAGTTGTGTAGTGAACGATAAACAAAACATGTAACCGTGCGAAAAACCGCCATCGTCAACAGATTCGCCAAATGGAATACAGAAATGAATACTGGCAAATTATAACAGAAATCTGTGTGTTTGATGTCAGTTGGATCGTTCCAGATTTGGCAGTTTTCCGAGAGGATATAATTATCTACATGGTTGTTGGGCAGCTTTACCTATACATAATTTCGTGTGATTCCATTTGTTATAAGACGCAATTGACAATGGAGTAAGCAAAGCCAATAACGCAAAAGTTGGGGATAGCATCATCTTCGAGACTATGAAAACCTACAAGTAGAATCGAAAGTCAGCTGTTTGAAGTGAAGCCGAAATATTTCGGTCCATATTTTTTGAGGCAGATTCCGTGTCGGGGGAAGAATTCTGTATTAGTCCAAGTAACCATTGAGATTGCGGTTGTGCAGTCGGACGCCTATACGTTTCAACTCTACCTGAAGCGCATTTCCCCGTTTGCTTGTCAACGTCCCTACAACCTGATTCATTTTAACACTAAAGTTGCCATATATGACCGTGGCCGATTGATTCGCCTTTTGTCCTGGCTGCTTTGCCTGTCGTACATATTCAAAGCATTTATGGCTTAATTTTTGACTCGTCCCCAACAGACGTTTGTGTTCACACCCTCTCTTTCTCCGGGCAGGAACCAAGGCATACGATCTAGTGCGTACTGTGGCAGGGACAATTCGACACAATCGCTGAAGGAATAACTAACGAGTCGCCCATTTTTAAAAGATCTAAGGAACTCATTGAAATTTTCGAAGTTATTGTAGACTACATGTTCATGTTGAATAAACTCTCGTTGAGTGGTATTCATGAAAACAAATCTTTATTCCCATTCTCTACGTACTGTATGCAAACGATGCATAAGCTACGCTGGTTTTATGAGTTCAATTGTAAACACCTCTGAATAAAGGACACAAAACGGCTCCACCTCTTTCCTAATCGGTGGACACGTTTCACTAACCCGGTGACTTTCATTCACTGTTGCACCACTTTTCCTTCATTGAACACTGTTTGGATATGAAAGCGGGTGATCGTGTCAACAACCAACACAGTGCAATATGGCGAACTGTCGAAGCTGTGCATCCGCCAGCCACTGATATGACTTGCAATCAAGTCACCTCGTCAATGTCAATCAACACATATCTGAGCAAGGTTGGTAAGATTAAATGGAGCAGGAATAAACAAGTCTTAAGCTTCCAGTCGAACATTCAGTTTCTTGGACGAAGTTCCCTATCTAAATTGATGAGAACATCAATCACCCCAAAGAGGACAAGGCCCATAATAAAATTTAGGAGAAAAGAAGCTATAGAACAGGGAAAATTGCCGTACTCCGCTGGAAACGACAATGGTGAGTGATAATGTGTCGTATGCTCAAACTGGATTTGAGAGCTGACTGTACGATGTCCTCAATAGGGGTACACCTTTCAGATATATATTCGTTAATAAGCAATTCCATAAAACGGCTCCACTAGCAACACCGAAGCCGCCCTGACACTAAGGAACGCAACAACGGTTGGTCGTTGATAGATGTGGTAGTGTTCGAGCGGTGGAAGAAAGCTGAAGATGTGAACAATTCACAAACGCAAAATGAAAATCACTTACAAATGAGCTATATTGGGTAGCCCTGTTAGAACCGTAGATTCGCGTCTACGAGACACAACATAGAGTACGCTCTAGCTTTCAGCGTAGCAGTTAGAGTAGTTTGGCGTGACAAACTCGTCAGAACGTGAGGACCTCGAAAAAATCGAAGCGTACAATTTGTCCACACTTTAAGCGGTAATTTTTAGACGGGAATAACGTAAATTCAAAGAGCGAATTCGAATTACGGATTGACTGCAACTGATAAACGTCAGTGAATGAAGCTAGGTAGTCACTGAAACTCCCAGATCGCTTACACACTGAGCAACTTCACTCTGAGCGTCACGTAGAAAAGCGTAATCTGTAAGATAACAGGAGACGAGACATTCTTTGTAGGGCTACTTCAGACGTAATCGATGTAGAGGTGCTCCACTTGGCTAAAAGGTTGTCCCGTACAGAAGACACAATGGATACAGCGTTATTGACGAACGCAGTAGGTATACGTCAAATCATTTCAAATCTCTGAGTTGTTCTGCAAAATTTGACAGTATATGGTGGTACGTGACGGTGAATGTCAAGTGTTCGCTGATCCAAGTGCAGTTTGTTTTAGAGAACTGGTCTCAAACAGAACTCACAAAAGTGATGTGACATTAAACTCTTATAACAGATTCTCGTGTTACACCTCGTGGGTGCAACTGTTATTTTTCTGACTACCTGTCTTGAACCTATCAGACACGGTCGGCACCAGAAGAATTTTTTTTAAAATGTGAGCTGGCGTACCTCTTTAGAACATGCGAAGTGACGAACACTATATCAAAACAGCAGAAAGAACCGTGCATAATTCTTTAGCAGGAACAATAGTAGGATATCCAACAGTACTCTGTTGGTATGTTTTGAGGAGGCATTAGTCAGATTCATACACTGAACTAGACACTAACAGCTTGACTACCAATAATGACGATTGAACGAGGTGTACTCGTAGAAGTGATAGCAAGTTTACTGATGACTCACACAACAATTGGGTTGGATTCTTCAGAAGTTTTGGTCATCTCCGACGCAATCACGGCCCGACAGACAACGACCAAAATCAAGGCATATATACAAAGAATACCTGTGACGACAGAAAATGAATAGGAGGTAAAGATTTAAATAGAAAATGGAACACTATATGATTACATATGTACACTCTAATACACACAAATACCCAGAGAGTGGATGAATAATGCTTGAAAAGACGGGCGATCAGGCAACCGACACAAAACAATACTGTAGTTCGAGGTACAGAACAAACATAAACACTACACTGAATCAGTGGCGGATATAACATCGTTTAGTATAAGACAACATTCATGTTTATTGCAATCGCCACTGACACTTCGTTTGCTTTAGAGATTAAAAAACAATTTGGATGTGCTCGATGTGTGGAAATATTGCTGATAGTTTCCTCAGGAGGAGGAAGTGTGGTTCCACTGACGTACTAACGATATACATCCACTAATCGTATTTGGGAGATACTCAGCTCTTTGGATTGAGTGAAACAGCTACGCTAGATGGTAATCAAGCCGCCGTTCACATGTTGGAATACTTTCTGTTTCCTCTCATTTATTCATCTTAGTAAGGAACGGTAAGTTTCCACCAAGACAACGCCCTCAAACTCAAACATACAGAGCAACTTCGAAACAACATAGTGGTGATGACCATTCACCAATCCATCTGTTGAAACACTGTCGGAAGAGACTAGTGCTACTCCTCTACGTCGTTTACTTCACGGTGGCATGCTACTTCATTCAAGGATTGAGGTTATTGACTGACTGGTTTACAATTCTGTTCCCGATCTCACAGATATGTGGGACTTAATGGTTCGAAAAGTATACAAGGATTTTAAGGTGTACAGATCGATGTTTGTTTGCAGCGAGTGTCGGAAGTACCCTCAGTCAATGGTATTGAAGCGGAATGACAAAACCGCGTCACACTAAACCTTTGCAACATTGTGACACTGAGAAAGATCATATAGGTTTGCTGTGGTTATTTCTCCTACTACTGTGCACGACTCGTTTTCCACACAGGTCAGTCAAATAAGATTACTCGTTTGTAATCGAAAATTACGGCTGTCAGTTTGATAATTAACGACATATCGCCGAAAGATGGAGTGTTCGTACAACTTTATAGTGGGGTGTACGTAGGAAATGTACTTTATGTGTATGCACATTTTAGCGTCCAGTTTGGTCGAGTTAGTACAAGCTTATGCAAGCAGTGGACGTGATTGTCTTGTTGTCTGAAGTTGAGCGTTTGGCATGCAGTCTGACTGCGAGTGGACGACTTGTGCCGGAAAAAATGACAAATTTGAAGTGGTTGTCATTGGAAGGGTGCATACTCAAAGGACAGCAGTTCAGTGGAAGAACTCCAGATCAAAAAAAGAGGGTTCACGTAAAGGACGACTCCTTTATCGAGGTTCAAACCAACATATCGTCTCAAACAACAAGTTAAATACTAACCCGCAATGAGGCACAAGTTAGAAGGACAAAACTTTTAAATAATTATCATAATCATGTGTCCAGATGAACTCAGTTCAGGGAAAATCCGGTCAAAAACTGATGTGCGCAGTTACGCACGGTGCATATTCTGAAGCATAAGTTTGGGTTACACCAATTTACTAATAAACAACGTGGCAGAGTTACAAAAACTCAAGGGAAAAGAAGACGCACGCCACAAAAAGTTCATTAGTTGCACACACACACACACACAGTAAAAAAACGGTGCTCACCGACATAAATTAGAAAAAGTATAAAATATTTCTGATTGTATTCGCCGACGCAATTGTTGATCCTAAAATCGAAAGGAAAACCGTCACAAGAAAGAAACATCGGGAGTATAAGCAGAAAAAAGAAACACTAGCACGGTACTCTATACCTGACACATCAGATGACATAAACAAACGAAAATTAACCACAAAAATGCCGCATAGAATATAAAACATGATGAAGCCAAGTGATAAGTTACGTCCCCGAGTGTTACTACATAACGAAGATAGCGTCTAATCCAATAAGTCAAAGCGGACGGAGTACAAGTCTGGGACGACTAAATGGGCCAACTCAAACGCTGAACACTAATGTCGGTAGGTTTTTTAAGCTGTTGCAATTCCTTCTCTTTTGGGTTAACATCGATTGAAGGTGGACCAGGTGAAGGAAGTGACTAGCATATCTTCCAGCAGTTTTAATGACAGCGACCTAGTGATTTAGTGGATAATTTACGGATTTATCATTTTGTCATTCGTTAACAGGTCGTAAGTTCGAGTTCCGATATGCAGGATGCGAATGAGACGCAACAAGGTCAAAGCAATTAACCACCACTTTGCCGGTGGCCGCTGTAATTAAGTGTTTGCAAAGCGGAAGTGTGAAAGATTTGCGGAAACAAGAGTCGGTGATGTAGATGATATTATGGCCCTCTAAGAAATAGTTTAGTGGTGTTCACTGGTATCTACATATATTACTGCTCACACTATCATGAAGACGAGCTCCGATTAGGTCAAATGGTTTTGTCCAAACTTGAGATGTTCGGTTCAAATTGTCGACGCGAGCTGAAACACTCCAAATCAGGTAGGAAATGTACGTACAATGATTAATGCCGTGCGCACGACAACTCAGTTCAATGAAGATAGTTGTGATGTACAGCAGCAGTACTTAACAGGAGTCCAGGGGATCTGTGGGATAATCCCAGACGAAACAGCAAACAATAAAATAGCGGTCCGCAGTCTTATCCGAGCAGAGTACGTAACGGCTTAGTGTCGATCATTAGTTTAGAAATAATGTTGCTTTAACACAGTATTTAATAGTTATTTTGGGGAAGTCGAACCTGATGAACCGATTGTTACAAGGAAAAAATGTAGCTTTAAAGAAGTCCCTCGTGTGCGTTGGGGAACAGAAGCTATTTTGAATGCTAATTCGTAACACTGTGTGTACCAGTGAAGCAGAATTACAAGATCACGGACAGCCGAATCACTGAGATTCAGGGGCCATTTGGGTAAATGCTGCATCACACCACAAGAGCGCCTGATTGACGTGTAAACTGATATAATGGCTCATATCAGGTTCAAAACCGTAAACAGAACTTCTGGCTCGGCAACGAGAAATTCAAATTATTCTTGTTCGAATTTCATACCTTCGATCTGGTTTGATATGGCCCCAATAAAGTGTCCAATATGTAATCGGAAGCTAAAGATTGTGTTGCACGTACTGAGGAAAGTAGACTGAAACCAAGTGTTCAAAACCATGCTGGTCTGCATCAGCTGCAAAGATCTCGTCAAACAGAATGACCTTAACTTAATAAGAATATTTGGGCATCAGGGCATCTAACTAGTACACATATCTAAATAGAAAAGTATGTCCTGTAAGCAGTGCAATTATAAATAAGCAATACGGTCGATAAATCACCGCGTTTCCAACCAAAGGTATCCAATAGGAACGGGAGTCATAAGACCAAATGAACAATGAATAAAAAATGGTCAATAACTCCTGATGCGTGTCTCAGGGAAACTACTGATTACAAATACCAGCCAAATTATCCAGCGTGTCAATAACACACGAGTATGTCAGGCGGGCATAACAGTGACAGCTCTTAGTTAGGGGTTTATGCTAAACACACTCACGTTAAGTGACGCTTTAACAGTTTTCACAACTTTATGATCATTTGACCTCGATTCAATCAACTGGACGGAGTTACGAGTGACTCAATATCGAACTAGAAACATGTTACGTCATGTTACGTCATCACTACTACTTCACATTTAACTGGGATAGCAGACGACCAAGACTTATCATACAAAGTTAGTGCATTAACTATAAACGACCAATTACTTCACAGGTCAGGTAACTTGAAAACACAGCAGGCCCTCATGTGACCTGCTACGTTAGGTATGTACCATGATAGGACTGAAATCCATAGCATCCAGTTATCCAGCATGTTTCAAGAGAACTGATTCAACGTTAGACCGAACAAAATATGAACAAACTTAGAAAGTGAGTCTCTTCAGGCATAGTAAATGGAATACGCAGAACCTGTCAGCCACGACGTCAATAACTTTCGCACAATAAGTGATCAGCATGAAAACACAGGCAACCGTGCTTAAGCGTAGTGGCCAAAAGTACAGATTTCCTTGAATCCTCAGTGACATTCACCTAAACATCAACGCAAACAAAAGTGTTTTTGGGGCTGGTAGTCGACGACTGGTTAAAGTGGCCTCATAATAATTCACAAATTGTGAACTGTGAGCAACCATGAGAGCCGTAAATGAAGAGGAAATACTGGAACTGTGACGAGGGTTGCAATGGATGAATAGGTGTTTTGTTTTCGTTAAGCGTAAATCGAAACGGAGCTCGCAAATGCATTTCCCAACTACTTTAGAATATGCTTCTGGAGACTAATCTCCAACGTTCGACTGAAGCAAAATTAAAAAAGGTCATAACTGGTACAAAATACAAGAGTTCGTTTTTTGACTGGAGGTACGGAATACGTATATACCTTAGATAACCACCAGTTTCTAATCTCGTTCAGAACCATATGACTAATAAATGTGGCCAGATGCCACGAGTCTAAAGTTTTGCAAACATTGATTCTTAAAGCAGACCCAAATAACCGCTAGGAGTTTGAAAGCATGAATATTCATTAGATATTTTTTCCAGCAGAGTATCAGAACGATTGAAACGCACCATGGACAATGGTGATCCATTCGTCGTACGCAGCGACGGCATACGCGGCAATGATGCGCTCGCGGCGGACGGAACATGGAACAGCGGGTACACATTGTCCAATCCTGAGGTTTCTAAAAAAAAACAGAAATCCAACGTCAAAAACAAAATTCAGTGAGATAAGAATGTTACGAGCCAGCGAGACAGGTATTTTCAAACGTTGGACAGTTCGAAGATATATGTTTTGGGCGTTCACAGCATAATGACTAATCACGCAAACCAAAAAATCAAAAGTGTAAGGGTCCTGGAAACTAAGATGGACAGTGGGTGCCTGGCCATCGCATGATTAGCTTACATCTGCTACATTTGCAGTGACCGTATTTAGGATTATCAGCTTGCCACTGGCTTACATATATCGTAACCTGAATTCCTCGTGTTGCTTTCGCCATTCAAAATATCAAACCAGTGTGTCCGGAAAAGAGGGTGTATGATGCCAATGTGGGAGCTACAAGGCAAATTTGACTAAATTTGAATACATCAGTAGAAGGCATACTCACTGGTACCGTCTCACTCACTGATAAAGGAGTTTGGTTACTTGCTTTCAAGTTGCTTAACTCAGTTTTCAGAACACACGGTGTCCGTTCTATAAATTTTCCCCTTTGGAGAACCCCGTAAATGTACGGGTAGGTTGAGCTTAGGCGGCTTAATGCACTAAGAACGTAATGCTGGGGGGACGTTTGCACGCCTGAACGACATACCTAAACGACCATGAACTTGACCATACAGCTCGATCGCTGTTCACAGTCACGGTGGTAAATAGAATTATGCAGACTAACATTAGTTTATTATAGCTGCTGAAGAAAACTCAATGACAGCCCGATGGCGCCGCATCACACATACACCTAATTTCGATCCCATCGACCGACTTGACAGAAAACATGCCACGATGTTCCCGGGGAGCTTGGGGAGTTACACAGAAACTAATGCTGCTTCAGACCTTTTTGAAACAGGATATCAGCCTTCCGACCAAAACGTCCGACTCTTTAAGGATAAAGAATGAGTATGATTATAAGAATATGATGTCTTTAAGTCAGTGAACTGTTACATTTTACTTGCAGCAATCAATGGGATGAAAAATAAGAACGGAGCCCGCAAAATCTCTGTCCACTTCTTCACATGTCTCAATACAGTATAAGAAATGTAACAGTATTATCTACTGTTCGCGAAAGTGAACCGTAGAAGCCTTTCGGAAGCGAACATAAATTAAACTTAGATTTAAACAGAAGTAACAGAAGTTTCGACAGAGCTGCCGACTATCAATATCGATCGTCGCCCACCATAACATCAATGCTTTCTATTAGGTGTAAAGGCTGAACCAGCAACCTTCCGAAAAAAAATACAGAAATACAAGACTGGTCGTCATTCTGGATGCAACTGCCTATTTGGATATTATGGGAACCAGTACTAATGAAGTCGTGCTGATATAACGCTTAGATCTAGTGTTAGGTAGAACAGTAGATTATGATCCATACATCTGACAGAAGCGTCATTCCTTCATACACTTTACGACATGTCTGACCTCTCCCAGTGAACACGATGCTTTGTGTCCTGGTCGTAGGAGCATCCAGACTGTTGTCAACATAACACCACTATGCGCACCAACTCTTCGCTTCATTTGGACACGTCAGTCATCACAGCACAGTCAAGTGCATTTGAACAGAATGTCCTTAGAAATGATAATAAGATAGGATCCAGCTATGAATCTCAGATATGTACGCCCGAACTGAATAGTTGCCGTGGCATCGTAGGAAGATCAAGATGTGCTATAAAACTTGCTAAGTAATATGCACAGTTTACAAACCGGAAGGAGTAAGAAAACAAACCGAAGCAAGCGAGCGAAAGTCATTTTATACTGGGTTAGCAGTATCCGTGCCAATAAGACGAACCGCAACTTCCCCAACTCTAGTGACCCCGTCCAGTACATATGATGAGTCCGAATCCTACGACGTTATTCCTGCTAGCAGCTCAAAGTCGATTAGCAGTGGTCAATTAGGCAAACGTTTGCAATCATGTTACTTGAAACTTGATATAATCTTAGAATCACAGAAGATTCACAATAATGAGGTAGAAAAACGCAGAGAAAAACAGTTTACTCATTTTGATAGACAGTCCAGCAGACATTGCAGAGAAGGACGCCAATACATCTACGGATTATGTTGCAAAAATCGCACATGGTTATGTGCGGATCAATAATCGCACTTGTTCTATCTGAGAGAGGTTCCAATAGGCTGGCCAACTATAAAGAATATGACAGAAAGGAACTCTTGATGTAACGTTCACAAAGGGTATCTAACATCCTTCTTTTGCCCAATTTCCTCGTGGATGGCATTCCAGTAATTGCATTTGAGGAGTCCAGTGAACTTAGTACTGAGACTACTATAGACACCAAGTTGACTGACATGGAATGTGGGGATGACATCGTCTTTTTAAACACTCTTATCATAGGCATGCAGACCATGCCGAACAAGGTGAATGGCTGAGTGAGTTTGAACAAAACGCGTTTAGCATCTTTAAAGCATAAAGCGTTACTTCAAAACTGCTGTAGTCCAATTCCCACATTGTCCGTTGCAGGCAGTCGGTTTAAAACTATAGGACATGTCATACACCTGAGTATCACAGTCGCCATCATCATCATCAGAAAATATATCATCAGCTCTCGTCATACAACCATGAAGAAAAAAACAAGCCCTACGCAAGAATAAATAAGAGGAGGGAAGGACCTAACTAGTAAACAAAACTACGTCCATATTCCAACACTCAATCTCATTTTGCAGATAAACCACCGTGCTATAAATGAGAGTAGTATTCTATCAATAAGATAGTCTGCAATTTTGTTGATAAGATATCAACATGAATGGTAACAGTACGGGTTGCCTTCGTCAAACTGCGGCATCTGTGGTGTCGGAAATACGTCCGGTTGTCACCGAAAGGAAAAGCATATAAAGCGTGTGTGCATTCTGTTTTACTCGACGGTTCGGAAACGTGGCATGTTCGTATCGAAGATACAAAGACACAATGTGCCTAATCAGCGTTATCTCCGTCAATTGGCTCACATCGAGCTGAAGATGTGTGTGAGCACATAATTCATTCACCAGCGTGTGGTTTGGAACGCCAGGATATGTGATGAGCCAATCAAATAATCAGGGTGTACAGTCTGCGACAAATGGAGCACTCACTCTGTACGTCAGTTCAGTGTATGTCGCACCGGCAATATTAACTGAGAACATCAAGTTAGGGAGAACCGCGATAGGGTTAAGAAACGATGTCATTACGACATACGGAGATCCTAAATATTCCGTTGAGTGGTGAGAAAGTGCTGTCTGTTCGGTTCGGGATCCCATGATTGGTGAAACCGTTGGTTAGAAACGCTGCCTGAGATAGCAACGCATCGCAGTCAACGGCAGGCCTGCATTCACATTTCTTGTTCCGTTCAGACCTGCTTGGTAGTTGTGGATTTTTCTTTCTGAAATAGCCCGCGTCGGCTTCAATCAAGAATAGCTACAGTACTTTATGGGCAGACTCACGGCTGTTAAGAACAAATTGATGAAATTTTTAGCTTCCTGTGTAGGTAAGCTTTCCTGATATATCTTCAAGGATTACAATGAAAATCCGATCAAAATTAAACCCACCTGTCGTACCTGCTGCGGACTACCATCCATACGCTAGCCAACTTCGAGAAGCTAGTGACACTGTAAGAAGTTAACGACAATAAAACTGACAACTGCATTTGTACACATCCCAACTGAAAGTAACCACCTCCAACCAATTTCTAAAGCCCAAGAAGTTGGCAGAAACAAGGACAAGGGCACTATTATGCACGATGCATCTGTTTTAGATAATTCAGATGTCGTTGGACCTTCTGATCTAATGACCACTGGTGTGATTTAGCTGTCACGACTGGCTTACTTACCATCAATAAGGTCACCTCAACCACCACGAATAACCGTCCAGCGGAAGAAAGAACGACAAAGGAAAGTGCAATCTGGCTTGCTGCACGCACTCAGTTGACTGCCGGGACCAAATATAGACTACAAAACGCCAGAATTGAATAAAGGCAACCGTATGCTATCACGAAACCCAAGTGGCCTTCGTGCATATATCAAGTCCAGTCCGACGGTTAAAGACTCTCAAAGAAAGCAACAGCACTTTGTCGTAGACTTTCTCATTTACGGAGCCTCCTCAGGTATGTGAATTTGGTATGCTCTCAGGGGGTTGTGAAACCGCATTCTGGTTATGCTTTTATGCTGTGAAATATTTGCGCTTTGCGAAGCTAATTTACGGTAGGCATCACAGATAGCATATGAGGGAAAATGCAAGACGGCGACTTGCTCAACTCTAGCCAAGCGGTGTTTCACAGAGGCAGAAAATTCGGTGGTGTGGATCAATAACTGAACTCACCCAAAAACTTCATGTACTCGTACCCAGGTACTGCCGGATCCTCCCGAGTACGTTTGGCAAGCCACTAACGTTACCTAAAGCCCAACACATTACGTCAATTCAAGGAACATAAGACATTTAGTTCGCCCGTCTCATTTCTCATGTCATAGATACGTATAAATACAAATATATACATAAATATATAAACCTATACGGCTACCTTGAGGGGTGGTCGGGCGTGTATGCTGTTGTCATCCGGTGGGTTATGCTGACCAGGACACCGGTCCTCCTAGGTGCAACCTTGTAAGACAGGCCAAAAGGGAACAGTCGGACGAAGAGCAGTGACACTCAAATGATTGTATGTCGCACTACTGACCGCGTAAGAGTGCTTAAGTAGTGAGGCACGATCCCATCAGCACACAGTAGAACTACTTTTTACAGTTGCAGATATTGCTGTGTTCCGAGTCACGAAGAAGAAAGTTAGACAAGGTGTCCCCAAACCAAGCGCACTCAGATCGCACAACGGTTGACCGTGATCACCGGCGTATTATCCAATACGGTCAAAAAGCATCTGATGTCGCCCAAAAGTAGGATGAAGCTTCCGGTACATCCACTGCGCGCAACAGTGCTCAGAATCAGACATTAACGTCCTATTCACTGGGCTTTTGGGCTAGGCAAGCCCTTCACTGACAAGTGCGTCAGAAACCAGGGTCACTGACTCCGGGTAGATTCCTTCAAGAAAACACTCACTATCACCCACCAGCTGGTTAGGGTCTGAACGATACTAAACACCTTTGGTTGAGGATGCTGTCTGATACAGTGATGAGCATATTCAATGACAATTCTGTTGCGATTCTCTCTATGCATCTTTGTGATGTTTCCAGCCCTCCACATTTGTTTCCCTCTTCACTGTACACATTACTTTTCCTTTATACTGCAGCACGTTTGCCACTCCTTATGGTTTTACGTATATATATATATATATATATATATATATATATATATAGCGTCTGAGTTGCTCACTGCCCTCATTTTACGTCGGCTCACTAAGCCAACAGTAAGTCAGATACGCGAAGAACAGGCAGGATTCTGATCCGGCCAATGATGTGTTGATCACATTTTTGTATTGGGACGGAACTCGGAACATCGGCAATGTTACAGATAGCCGATGGTCGTGGTCTTTTTGGACCTAAAGGCTGTTTTGCATTCCGTTGCTCGTAAAATTTTCTGCAACTACCTTATTCGAAACGGAGTACCAGGGAAAAACATGAATCTGTTGAGATCACTGTATGCCTACTCTGCAAGCAGAGTGATAGCTTATGGATAATTGTCACCAGCGGTTATCATTTATAGTGGTGTTTGTCAAGGGTGACCAATTTTTTCATTGTTCACTTTCGACAACGACAACATTTTTGAAGGTGCGCACAAGAAGCCTAGTGAACTTGGTGTTGAGCTTTTTCCTCGCGTTAGATTGACCAATCTGAAGTATGTGGGTGATATTGTGCTAATCAGCTCATCTGTGGAAGACATGCAGGCCATGCTGGATAAGGTGAGTGACCGGGATCGTTTGTGCAGAATGCGTTTGGCACTTTCGAAATGCAAAGCGCTACGTCAAAAGTGGGGTGTTTCCACTCGAGAATGTGGGGTGTTTCACATAGGTAGGTAGCACTGTCTCGTCAGTCTAATATTGCTGATGAGATATCAGCGACGATAGCAAAGGCACGAGTTGCCTTTGCCAAACCGCGTCATCTGTGGCGTCGAAAAGACGTTCGGTTGTCGTTGGAAGGAAGGGTATAGAATGCCTGTGTGCGTTCCATTTTGCTCTGTGGTTCGGAACCGTGGCCTGTTCACAAGGAAGATATCAACAGGCTTTCTGTGTTTGATCATCGTTGTCTCTGCCAATTAGCCCATATTAAGTGGACTGATTGCGTGGGCAATGTGGCCGTTCGCCGACGCGTATTCCGGAATGCTCGGGATGCGCGATCAATTGGTCAACTAATTACGTTGCACAGCTTGAGATGGTTGGGTCATGTTCTCCGTATGCCAGCTGAGCGTTTACCGTACCGGGCATTATATACTGCGACCACCAACAATTGGGTAAAACCGCGTGGTGACCAATTAACAGCGTGGTCACGAAATATGAAGACCTTGACTGTTCCATTGAGCAAAGTGGGTAGGTGTCGCCTGCCTGGAGGGGGTCCTCGTGATCACTCAAATCACTGGTTAGAAACGCTGTCCGAGATGGCTGTGTGCTGCAGTCAACGGCGTATCAGCATCCATACCATTTCTAGTTCTGCTTAGTCTTCTTTCATTAGTTTTAAACCCTCCTAGTAACGCTTTCTTCTGGGATAGTGCACGTCACCGTTGAGGTGAGCGGCAGTCCGAGCCACAGTATCTTCTGATCAGCCTCTTGGTTGCTATGATGTATATATATATATATATATATATATATATATATATATATATATATACGTAAAACCATAAGGAGTGGCAAACGTGCTGCAGTATAAAGGAAAAGTAATGTGCACAGTGAAGAGGGAAACAAATGTGAAGGGATGGAAACACCACAAAGATGCATAGAGAGAATCGCAACAGAAGCGACATTGAATATGCTCATCACTGTATCAGATAGCATCCTCAATCAAAGGTGTTTAGTATCGTTCAGACCGTAACCAGAAGGTCGGGAGTGCTCTACTGACGCACACATCACATTGAATACCTTCAAACCCCGAACCTAAGTCATGTCCTCATCACCAAGGTGCAGGTTCCAGCCAAACCCACTACTAGCAAACAAAGCACGATGTGCCAGGTGGTGAGTTGGCATTAGTTGAATGTGGCCAAGTCAACAAATTCTGTTAAACGAGGTCCATATGCTTAGGTTTCCGTAGAGTTTACCCGTCCCGAAGACATATCGGCGAAATTCGTCGTTGCTGACACGATGCTCCCACTAAACGCCGCTAACGGTTCGGAGACACCGACGGTCGAAAATGGATATCCTGTAAACATTCTCCGGGCGGATGGATCAAGTTTCGCAGCCGAACAATGAAACTGTTCTTACGGTGGCATTATCTGCTCGACCTTTCATAGGAAGACTGAGACCATGTCGAAGCCGCAGATGGCGTAAATTAGCCAACGCCACCGAAACATTCATCACGTAATTTGTGATCTCATCAGACATTCCACTAGCGCTGATGCAGTTGCCGAGGTACATTAACTTTTTGACTACCTCCAAATGTGAGAGCAGGCACGTGATACTGTCGATCTTGCACTCTGCACTTAGTAAGTGCAAAGGTCATGCCAAATTGATGATCTGATCTATATAAAATGTTCCTGGCTTCCGATGAGACTTCATAGATTGAGGAAATGTCATCTGCACACCCTGTCTCGGAGTCGAATGCGTGGGAGCAATTCCATGCCGTCATATTCGCAGTGTGTCAGGGCACACTTTATGATCATATCTATCGTAAAGTTGAACACGAAGGGGAGGCTGAACAACCTTGTCGCACCCCGCTTGAGACGGTACACGTCGTCGACACGCGTTCATAAGCCCTAACTCGGTCCACGGTCTGATGGTAAATTGTTTTCAAGTTGTTTACATACTTCCCTGGCACACCCTTCCCCGACAGACAGTCCCACAGTGCAGCTCTGTCAACCGAATCAAAGGCCCCTGTGATGTTCAAGAAGACAACTGTTGGCCTTGTATATGAATGGTGGAGTTCAAGCATCTACAGAAATGTGCAGATGTGGTCAATGCAGCTAGGACCAGGGCAAACTCCACCTTGCTCCTCATGGATATGCTCATCGCATGTTCCGCTTAGTCTACGAAGTACAATGGCTGCAAACAACTTCGACTCAATAAGAATCAGGCTAATCCCTTTGTGAATTGCACACGGAAGACGAGAGTTCCTTTTGAAAACGCGGATGATGATAATCAAACCCCAGTCATTTGCATCAAGTTCACTGATCAGGAGTTTCTGAAGCAGAGCCGTCAGCTCTTTAACCAAGGCTGGACCTACATTAATAAGAAGAACAGAAGGAAGTTTGTTCAAGCCGGGTGCCTTGCGACGTCTCGGAACCTTCATCTCGAGAAAGATTTCTAACTTCGAGAGTGGAGAAACGTCAACAGACCAACGAGCATAGGCACAGCCCGAAGGTGTAGTCAATAACGTCGGTGGCCGGTTGGATGGTAATTGGAAGTGCTCAGCCCAATGTCCTGGGCGTCGTTGCTGGTTATGGATAGGTTTACCATTGGTTTCGCAGATTACCTCGATCACACGTGGCTTCCTACTATCAGTCGCTCGGACGAAATGGGAAAGCTTCCGAAAGTTGCCAGTGGCAGGCGGCTTGTTCCATCCCTATAATGCGTTGTATTCATTAGGTCTCACGAATTTCTTGTCGTTGCATCTAGAGCTCCAGGCGAGTAACCTCTTCATGTCTACTGGTCTACCATTATTAATCATTTAAACATAACACACACTCCGGTTTATGTATGCCTGACCAACAATTCATTACCTCCTGGTTCGTTTAATTGCTTTCGTCCGGCCTGTCTTGAGTACTACGAAATATGTCACCGGTTCATTTGAGCTGAAGAAGTCCCTGTGCCAAGAGTGAAAGATTACCAATAAACTAAAAAAAGATCGTTAACAAGTTGTTCTAAGACTTAGTTCTATTCTTCAGACTCATGCGCACATCAGACCGTGCACTGGTAAACGCCCTTCCATTGACCAGGGATAGACGCCTCGGGGTTCCATAGCTAAAACGAGCGCGGAATGAATAGGCCACTATGCCGACATAACCTCTTCATCCTCAGAACCTGCTCATACAGGAACACTACCATGCTATATGATCACGGTGGACTCAGTTCAGGTTTAAAACGGTGCATACGTGAGACGACATGCACTACACACTTTCCGGTTATCCTCCTAGACCACTGCGACAAGCAATTTAATGTTAACATCTTATGGGATGTTGTTTCAGTGCGATCATCAGTGTGTTCATGATTGGACGTCAATAGGTTTGTATAAACATTATTTTGTTCGGTGAAATTCTTAAGCCGTCCAACCAGCATAGAGACGAGAACTCATAGCGATATGTAAACCAGTGGACCCACAAGCGTGACAGACTAGTAAGTGTAAAAACTACTCGTAAGGGTGGCATGGTGTGATATATACTGGTAGGTGAATAAAACCGTTCGGTGTAGAACAACCTTACATAGGTTGGTGGGTACGTTTTCACTATAAAGAATGACTCATCATCAACATCATGACTAAAAGGTACCAAAGTAGAGATGGAGACAGAAGCGAAAAACCAGAAACAGTACCTACTTCATTACGCTCCAGCGGGTATAGGCCGAGAGGAATCCAGCCCGGATCGCCAAACACAGCACACAGATGAGAAAATCCAAGTAAAAATACGACAGTATTGAAAGCCACTGTGTTGATTATTGCCGACATACTGCGCATGGGTACAAAAAAAGAGAAAGGACAGAAGAATAAAGAATAGAAGAATAAAGGACATTCAGTTGCCTGCTTATTTGAATGAAAGTATAACATAACCAAGAAAAACGGTCAAAAAGTGTGAACACCAAATATCACGAATAAACAGTATCCATTCCAGTTTTTACAACACTGACCCGTGAAGAACACAATGAGCAGAAGCAACGGTTAAAATCATGACTACCAGAATGCAAACCTGTAGGTGGACAATCAAAGATGTGTATGCCATTGTGGCGTTTGCATAGCGCTTTGCTTTCCGCTAATTATTTTTCGCACATTTTACTTTTCCCAAATATACATGTACATTTGGAAGTTAAAACGTACAAATCGAAAAACGCACTGTTCCCAAAGACCACGATCCGTTTGTTCCCTGTAAGCTGATTTCCTGTGAGTTAGAGGCTAGCGGAAGCTATTATCCATTTCAGAATATTTCCGGAACAATCTGTCTTGACGATTGTCTCCAACATGGACTCGGGATTACATTAATCGAAAACACCTCCATTTAATGCGGTAGAACTATAAACCTATGCACCTTCCAAAACTCTTGAGTCAATTTGCTCTATTTCATCATCTCGTTTATTCATAACCATTCCATAGAAGTATAGCGTACTGTATATAACTTCAAATCCATTGCACAATCTACATGTGATCGGGATTCAGAGGCACCTAATTATGCAATTGTGTACGGGTTTCTCGGTAAAAGAAATTGGTTATAGTATAAGATTAGCAAGCAGGAACTGGGTATGTCCAAAGTGAAGCCCCCTAACAAATGGTACTCTAAAGCTGATTTAGGATTACCAAGGAAACTGCTCAGACACGAGCAATATATTCGTTTACCACCCGTTTATGTGTGCACCGGGACGACGCTTCCCGTTTAATGTAGTTTCATTTAATGCCAATTGGGCACGTCGTTACGAAAATCGAACAATGGAAGAAAATAACACCTGGTAAAGGGTTAGTATTGTACCTCGCGTTCAAAGATGGTTTTTAGTCTCAACCCTTGTGACAAACATGATGCAAAATAGACGTGCAGTCACCATGAACAGTATCGATCAAGAACAAACCGAAAACGTTTTTGTTCACTAGTTTTGCGTCCTGTCGAACAGACGCAGTGAACATGAGGAAACGCAAGCAGTCTTAAACAGTAACAACCAAATCCATATACAGTGTACCAAGTGCATTTTCGGTCGGTGCTTTCTTTCTACTTTCAGTGTGTGTAATGAGTCCGAGGCCAAACCGACATTCATGTGCGGTTTGAACCGAGCCCATTTGGAGTAGGTCAATGGTAAGCGACACCTACAATGCGGCAATATCAGTTCGCCATACGAACTTGGCTTTACCGGTTCTAATTCTGACTGTCTGACTACCGAGGTCTATTAGACAACAGGGATGAAACCATAGTCTCTAAGACGTAAGTTTAACTGTCACCACCAATTACACATGTCAGTTCATCTGTCGTCAATGAATGCTGTTGTGGTTCTTTATTCTTTTATACGCATATACCAGCGCTGATCGTAGATTGTGTGACTGGTATCTCGTTCGCTAGTGTATATCTGTGTTCGTGCGTGTAAAGCTACCTGACCCCTCCTGCTACCTTGAGGTGGCAGTCAAACTTGTATGCTGTTTTGATCCAGCGGGCTATGTTGACTAGGACTTCGGTCTTTGCAGGTTGTCAGAAAGGCTAAAAGGGAGAAGTCACAAAACCCTCGTTGTCGATGACGCCAGTGTTATGTATTGGTTCGGCTTGAGGTTTGCTATTGCCTGATCTGGTTTAGTGTGTGGCTTGTTTGTATCTGTCCTAGTGCTAGTCGTATGTAACTGCGTTGACTTTATGGGTGTACGGCTCTCCATCCTGTGTGTAGCTACTGCAATGTGGTTGTTGATGGTAGTCGGTGTTGAGTTTGCATGTGTATAGGTGTGCGCGTCACCCGCTATCTGTGGTACAGGCTTTTGAATCAAAGACTTTCACTGAGGGTACTAGTCGCTCTCCTGTATAAGTCTGGACGTCTTGGTAGTATCCCAAGCTCACATAAACTATGCCAATACAACATAGATTAAATGAGATATTGCATAGGCCGTCGCACAGCATAAACCAGGTCTCCCTGTCTGCTGTATCCAAGATGGTGGAGGGAGGAAAATATACCCCCAACGACCCCTCCATCCTGAATCATAGAGCAAACACTGCTAACACAAGTCTCAGTAGCATAACGCCCAACCCGAGGCACATCAGGGGACGCAAGACTCTGTCCGTTGAGACATGAAATGTGCGTACAATGCCAAATTGATGCAGCACCGGACGGCCAAAACGTCGCACCGCAATGATCGCCATAGAACTGAGCCACAACGGTATTGATGTCATAGTCTTGAGTGAGACAAGGCTTGTAGATCGAGGTAAGCACCGGAAGCAGATGCTGGGTAGACCTTCTACTGGTTGAGTTACGCGGGGAACAGCGCTCTGAAACATGATGTCTGTTTCGCAGTAGCCGACCGCATCAATTCCGCATCAATGACGATAAGCGGAACACACGGCATCAGGATTCGCACCATGTCTGTGCGCCTGCGATTCGGTCGAGGTAATTCTGCCACATTTCAATGTTTACGGTTCAACCATAAGTTACACTGATGGTACGAAGAACTGATGGTTCTATGGTCAGCTGTCCGCCACAGTCGGCTCGGTACCCGTAAATGACCGAGTGTATGTTCTCGGTGACTAACGCCCAAGTTGAGTGCAGCTCAATAGTCAGACCAGGAGTCCTCGGACCTTACGGCATTGGTTCAGTCAACCAGAACGGCAACCGTCTGCTCCATCTGTGTGCTACTCACGAGTTGGCTATCACGAACACCCGATTCCGACTGGATGCGAGTGGTATCATGACGTGAACTCACCCACGAGGCGGTCATCACCATCCTGTGACAGCGCGACATTCATGAAGTGCATATCACGTGAGTAATGCGCTGCACTGAATGTAGCACAAGTCATAGGCCGCTCAGGGCAAATTGTTTATCTGCTTGCAGGCCTGTTTCCTGTGGATCCTCCGGACAACGGTAGAATTTTGATGTCAAACGACCGCAGAATTGCGAGATGGGGACTGCTTTCAACGTGCAGTTGCGGTTCTTCTGGAAACGCTCCTGTATCCACTATCCTCGAGGGCAAGCGGCAGAACCTCAGGGAATAGAACACGGTAGTAACCATCAAGACAATCAGTACTGTGCGCCAGAAGCGGCCGGACTGGTTCGGCAGCGACGAAGCGGCAATCTCCAACTTGATATGAGAGAATAATAGAGTGCTTGCCACGTCCACAATGGACCCGAACAGTAAAGCCAAAAGAGCGACATTCCGGAGTGTTCACCGTCAACTAGCTAAACATCCTCGCGGAATTACGGACGACTGGTGGGGAAGGTAAGGTGAGCGGATGCGGAGATACGCTAACCATAGGCAACACAGAGTTCTACGATTCGTATAAGACTATTCTTGATCTATCAGTGCAGTCTACCGAAGCACTAATTGACGTGGACACTGGCCCTTCATGCACCCAGCCAAAAAACATCATGGAAGTCTGTCTCAAACGCTTTAGTAGCCTTCTAAACTGTCCTGTTATCACATATTGGGTGACCGTGAACAGCCTACCGAGGCAAATCGTCAAATCTTCGAATGCTTTCGCCCCAGGATTACCAGAGGTGCAGGGAGCGACTGGACAACTGTGAAACAGAAAGGCTGCAGATGAAGATGAATTGCCACATGAAATACCGAAGAACGACAGCCCCACGTTTAAATACGCTCTGCTCCAGCTGGTTCACTGCATCTGGGAGCAAGAAATAATGTCACGCGAGTTCAAGGCTGTCGTTAGCGTACCTTTGTTTGAAGGTTAGGGTAGCAAGCAATGCACCGACAGTTATCGCGGCATCAATCTGTTGAGCTGCGCTGGGAGGGTACTAGCAGGAACCTTTCTGGAACGGTTCAATGCGGAAGTATTAGAGGCCAATGTTCTTGAAAAGCAGTGTGGATGCTTGGCGAGTCGTAACACGATCGACATGACGTTCGCTGCTTGACATATCCAACAGAAGTGTCGTGGACGCAACCAGACGTTGTATACTCTCTTAACGAATTTCACCTAGGGATTTGACTCCGTGAGCAGCGATGCACTGTAGACAATGCTCGATAAGCGTGGGTGTTTAGGTAAGTTCATCAATTTAACTTAAATGTTGCGTGTAGGCATGAAGGCGAACGTACTATCGTTTGGAACGATCTTTGATAATTCTGACATTGTCACTGGTGTGAATCAAAGTTATGTCCTAACCCCAACCCTTCTCTAGTTCATACATAACTGCATTGCTAACAAATGCTTTTCACAATTCGGAGGACAGTGGTGAAGTTGAACACCGTACGGATGGTCGCTCAATATTCGTTGTCCCAAGTCGTCTACGGTGCACATACTGTTATTCGTAGACGAGTGTGTTATTCACACACAGCAAGCAAACTTCAGCAAATGACCACAGCTCTCGCGACCGCGGTGTCAAAATTTGGATACCAACAGCGACAAGACAATGTTTTTCCTTCAAACCTCTGCGGATGGACGTGTTGTGCATACACCTGAAATTCGCATCAACGGAGATAAGGTTGACGGTTGCACAGAATATTACTGCTTGGGTAGTAATCTGTCGGTAGATCTGTCAGTGGATCGTAAGTTGTGAGCTCATGTGGTGAAGGCTAGCGCTGCTTTTAAACGTCACGAAAGACGTGTCTGGAAGAAACTCAGCTTGAAGATGGTCACTAAACTGTGTCTGCTTCTCAGTGGTGCACCTTGAGTATTCCGTGGTCTGACACAACTCCAAAAGCTGAGGTACTCCAGCAAACGGACATGGGCGGACCTGAAACCATGCCGACACTCAACCAGCTCCGTTGTTTTGGTCACGTCCGTAGCATGAGGAATGACCGGGTTCTAAAGCAGCTGCTATACCAACAGCTGAAAACAAGTAAACGAAATCCCGGCCGTCAAAAACGGAGATACCAGGAGGTTATCCAGGTAAGTCTTTCACATTGTAACGTTGATTTTAGATCTTGGGAGAACTCAACTTTGAACCGGAAGGTCTGAATGGATACGATCTGAACGGACGTCAAATGAGCAACAGCTGCACCACCGTGAACTGAAGCGCACGGTGTGCAAAGGAACCATCAGTGCCATGAGTCGTGGTGATATGACTATATGACATTGCGATATGTGCTGCTGGAGATGCGCTGGCCACTTCGTATCAGTAAGTTGTCGACGTACTCATAGTACACCGTCGGTGAAGAGACAACGAGTACGTCAGGCTTAAGTAAGTTATGTCAGTTATATTCACTTCTTTCGTTCGAATCGACGAACGAACATTGTTGGTTGACAACTCACGCGTTCCCTTTGTCAGAAGCATGAGTCTCTGTCGCATTCAACCTTCCCTTATCTTCAGCTTTTTGGGTGCATTGTACGATGAATGTGCTTTATCTGTTTTCCAGTCCTGCTTATTATCCTTTACTTTTCTAGGGCGCAATAATATATACTCCTATATTGAACTACTTCCTGCCTCAAATTTTCAATATTTTCTCTTCAGTTTAAATCCTATCAACAGAATCTCTCAATATATCCTCTGAGATAGGGATTTCACTTTCGTGCTAGTAAATCAATTAGCTAACCAGAATTGGCCGGCTGGACACAAAGGCCTTACTCACACACCACCCCGTCTTATTTCTCCGGGTTTACAATGAATACGTTGTGTGTGGATTAAGCCGCAGGCGATGAAGCGCAAGCAACTTGTGGTAATGGTTAGGCGCAGGTGTCTTTTGGTTTTGGTCAGTGTGACAGGCTAATCCGTCACAGACGCTGCCAACCATAAGACTAAGCCGGTTGCAAATAGTTAGTCAAATGCAGCCGGAAAAGCGGGGTGGAGCATCAATTCGGAATAGGGATAATACTACAGCTGACTGCAGGTGCACCAATAAGTGTTGAAGCGGATAAGGAAATAGGCTTGCTGAAAGTCAACACGTACTAACATTGAGAAACCATGTTTTCATACTTGAAATCCAATGAGGACGGTGAAGATATACCATTCCCAAAATGCACGCTAGTAAGGCGAAGAATGGTAATTCAGGCTACCTCAAAGCTATTACTTCATTACTTTTGAAGATGCATAGTAACCACTATTTTCAACGAATCATGTGTTCTAAGCTACGGCCTGACGCTGCAAGACTTCCAGTTCTATGGACGGTGATACGACAATCACAGAGGAGGTTGTTTATCTCCGTCATTAATCAACCACTTGGAAAACTTTCGGGTCCGTAACTCAGGGCCGCCTACTTCCCAAGCATGGTCTTCAGGTGGGTTTCAGAATGTATACATGTATGTTCTCGGGCCATATTCATCAGAGTTCGACACAGCAGTTTAAAACGAAAACGAACAACGTGTTCCAGAAAGACCTTGGTTGATGTACTAGGGCGAAAACAGTATTGAGCCTACGTCCAGATGCTAAATCTGTTTTCAGAACCAAGCGATCTGTGACATATGTGGCTCTACCAATCGTGGATGAAGAGTTGGAGAGGCTTCAAAAATCCAGCCAGTCAATTACTTCCGTCGGTATTGTTGTTGTTAGGAGGGTTAACAGCTCTATTCAGTACTAAGTGCCGCCCAAGTCGAACATCAACATCCTTTTCCCGTCCCTGAGGACTTGTCTGCAAAACTCCATGGTGGCAAATGCCATGACAAACTTGATCTGGTCGAAGCCTACCTGTAAGTTGTAGTCGACGAAGTTCCCAGAGAATTGCTGGCCATCAACACTTATTGGAGATTGTTCCAGTATAGTCGTCTACTTTTTGGAGTGAAATCAGCGCCTGTAATCTTCCAACAGATGCTTACGACGCCCCAAGTACAGCGGCATATCTCGACGAAATCATTCTGATGGGCACCAATCATGATGACCTGTAGGAGAAACTCGGCCGTGTTCTCAACCAAATTCCGGGATTTGAGTTTCATCTTTGAGTAGAAAAATGTCGAATTTTCATGCAGTCGATCAAGTGACTAAGATTTATAATCGACCAGCGTGACCGCCGACCTAGCTCAGTCAATGTCGAAGCAATCAATGGAATGCCTCATTCAAATGACGGTTCAACACTGCAGTCGTTCCTAGGACTGGTCAGCCACCACAGTACCTTCTTACTCGTGATGCATCACATCTGGGAGCCACTAAGACAACTTTTGAGGAAGGATACAGTGTGGAACTGGCCTGCTAAATGACAAAATACCTCACTGTGTTAAGACTATGCTCGTTTCGGACCCGCTTCTGATTCATCTTGACTTTTCCGTGGAGAATGTGGTAGTCTCAGATGTACCAAAATATGACACTGGCATAGTCATATCCCACAGATTTCCGGACGGTACTGAAAAGGCAATATCTCATGCATCCAGGACGTTAACGAGGGCAGAGAAGAATCACGGGTTAATCGAAAAGGGGGCAGTAGCGATTATATTTGCGATAAAGGAACTTCACAAAATGCTGTATAGATGTCACTCCACACCAATCGTAAACCGCTAGTTGTGGCTTTCGGATCAAAGAAAAGCTTTCTCGTATATACCGCAAACCACCTACAACGTTGGGCAACTATGCTCCTCGGCTAAAATTTTTATCATCAAGTACCAATTAACAACCAGTGTCGGGCAAGCAGACGCTATATCATGGTTGATTGTTACACGCACCACGGAAAAGGAGGACGTGGTTGCGGTTATTTCGGTGGGTCATGATGAGGTACATGATAACAGAGGCAATAGAGAACCTCCGCGTAACTGCATCAATAATCCAACAGTCGACAAGACCAGATCCAGTTCTGCAGAATCTTCAGCGTTATCTTTGGAACGGATGACCGCAGGATCACAGGGATGATGAGATGAAGCAGTACCTCCAGCAAAAATACTGTATTTTAGTCGTCAATACCTGCCTCTTGATCGGTGAGCATGTGATCGTCCCGTCTAGACCCAGCACGCGTTCTGCAACAATTTCATCATGGTTATCCCGGTATAATTCGGATGAAAATATTGTCACGCACTCATGTGTACTGGCCTCATATGGATTCCGACATTAAACAACTTTATAGAGGCTGTCCTGTTTGTGCATATGCTGTCAAATCCCAGTGAAAGTTGGGTTGCAATTGTGGCCAATGCTCTGGAAGTCATGGATTCATATGTACATCGACTTCGCTGGACCACTGAACGGCCAAAACTCCCTAGTAGTTGTCGATGCATACAGTAAATGGCAAGAAGCTTGCCTGATGGAAACAACGTCGGAAACTGAAGTAAATATTCGGTGGCTTCGGAATGTCGGAGATAACGGAATTCAGTTTACTTCCAGCACATTCACAGACTTCTGTAGACGGAATAACATTAGCCATACACGATCACCAACTTACCATCCGCAATCAAACGGCTAGGCTGAACAATTTGTGGACACCTTCAAAAGAACACTTCAAAAATACATACGGCCGATGTCCTTGAAACGTTCATCCTCAGCTACCGGACGACTCTGAATTGACGGGTTCTGAAAGGGAAATCTCCCGTTGAAGCTCTGATGGAGCGCAAGGAATGATCTACCTCATCCTTCCAAGCTACCGTCGACTAAAAGAAATTTTCCTGTGGAACGGCAGTTTAACAAAAGGCAAGGAGCCCGATGCCGTTCCTTCGAAGTTCGTTAATCGGTACTGGCCAGGAACTATATTGAAACACCGGGCGAACTTGAAACCGTCGAGGGGCAGTGCTGTGTGAATTTCAAGTTGGCCCACATACCTGGATATGACGTGCCAATCAGATCAGACCGTTTGGGGGAACAAACAGACCATTCGGAAAATCGGAGATTATCGCTGGAAGACCTACCGGATAACGCCAAGGGTTGAGAGGCGAGACAGACGCGGAACGTTAAGGTTCAAAAGAAGTCACCAAACGCTTTCAACACTCCGGCGATCAAGCGGCATCAGGACCGCTGTGATCCCATTCCAAGTTAATCCTCATTCATGTATCTACGATCAACAAGTTCAAAGGAGAGGTGCTAGAGGGCGCATCCCTTAACGAATTGGTTAACGCGAATCACGTCGTATCGGTCGGTTGATGCGGCTTCGAGTGGACTGATTTGCATTATTCCACTGAGCCCATTAGACTGCCGCGCAGACGAACGCCTGTACGTTATCTGAACTGTAATGTAGTTCGTTCTAACGGCCTGACAGCCATATACAACCGTCCCGTTTGATTCACTCTGGGTATGACTGCCACATATGCTAGTCTCGCCTAACTTGATTTGTGCCTTGTCGGATGCGTATGGTAGTCCCTTCGCCCTATATATTCAGAGCCTCTAGGACCGAAGTTTGACTGTTTTATAATAAACGGTGTTACCACGTTTCTTCTTATTTGGATCAAACGGTTGAGCGTGCAATAAAAGGGACGATCCTACAGTAATCACTGGCGATAGAGTGGCCAAGAAAGCAGAAGTTACAACTGATGCGTCTGTTGTATGACAGGTAGTTTCGTTGTGAGTAGTATACTACTCACGAGTAGTATATTACCCATAGGCAGCATTCAGGAGCAAAAGAGCAAGCTCCGAACGCCAGGAAGACGATGGACAAGAATAGACTATCAGAATAGTGTATACGCACTACGGCAGAGGTTTCACCAAAGGGAATGACAACGTACTACCACCCGATGCATGTGAGTGCATGTCTGACGTGCAGATGAATGTACGCGTTTGTGGTTTGCTTTTTGACGAACTATGCAGGAGTCTGCTCAATAAACGAATTCTCAGGCCCAGCGTCTTTTGCGGTCACAACACGTCAAAATGTTCATCATTCCTGTCATGTTGTTGCGACAGTTTGTAAATTCGTTAGCCATTTTTTTACATACGGTCCCTGTTGTAACTTGCAATACGGCCCAGGAGCACGTAAACAGACAACAGAATAACGGTTAGCGAAATGGTAGTTAACGGAACGACGTTCAACGGTAACGAACAAATGACTACGAAGTATGCACGATTAATACGTACTTTCCCGGCCAACCCAACCACCCGATGCTAACGAATGAACACAGAGAAAATAAAAGCCTCCGGACACAGCCACTTTATTTCACGCAATCCGAAGACAACACGGTCACAGACTAGACCACATTTAGAAAGTTTGTGACCAATCAGAAAACAAGGACAGGAGTGGAACAGACAAAGATCCAGACAAAAATCTAGACAGTACACAGATGTCCCAATTAAAGGACCAGCATGTAGGCTGGGCGCCAGGAATTGGCACACGGCTGAGAACGCTCGTGAAGGGCGAAGTGCGTTGGCCGGGTGCCAAAAATTGGCACAAAGGTTGAGAATGCACGTGAAGGGTGAGGTAGCACATGACCGTGTCGGCTATGAAGGTCACCTCTAACAAAATGAGACAGGCCTTTCCAAAGGCGGCTGAAAACGGTATTTTCGGAGAATTGGGTTCTCCCCCGACACCTCTCTTACAAAGATTGGTAGTGGCTGGTCTCCTTCGGATCAACGTGAATGAGAGTCGGTGGTCGGCGTTGCCGATGGTTCCAACGTCTGAGAGGACAACCTGTCATGGCGTCTCGGGAATTTCGAAAGTATCCAGGAGTAGGTAAAACGGTATAGTCCCCTGGTCGTCACGGATTTCTTCTTTGACACCATGGCGTGGTCGGAGCTGATTGCGATGGCGGGCCCAAGTGACTCCAGCAACGGAAATCTCATAAAGCACCTTGCCCCGGCGTCTCGTTATCACACCTTCTGCTCACTGGTTGTGATCGGATCGATAATCATGGACGTAGACAGGCGATTGAACCGATAACGGAGCGTGTTCGTCTGAAGAAAATTGATTTCGTTCTACTTGCTCCGTCGGGATCATGGATTTCAGCGTGGTTCACAGTCTACGACCCATAAGAGCTTCGGTAGGAGACTGGTTACCAGTCAGCAACTTATTAGGAGTCGTCGTGTAGACAAACAGGAATTGTTGTAGAATTTCTGCAGACGCCCCCTCCCCACGCGATTTGAGAAAGGCCCGTTTCAGTGTGTCGACGAAGCGTTCTGCCTGCCCGTTGGACTGCAAATGATACGGAGGTGACCGAACGTGCTCATTAGCGTTGCGCCGGCAGAATTCTCCAAACTGACTGGACGTGAATTGAGTACCATTGTCGGACACAACGGTTTCTGAGAGGCCATGCTGACTAAACAGACGTCGAAGAGTGTTGATACTAACAGTCGTCGTTGGTGAAGCCAGTGGTACAATCTCAGACCATGTGGAAATTGTGTCAACTAAGACGAGATATGATATCCCGTTTACTGGACCGGCGAAATCAATGTGAACTCTCGACCATGGATGCTCCGGTTGAGGCCACGGAATCGGTGTCTGGCAGGTTGGGTTCCGGACAGCTTGCTGGCAACTGGAACAACGTTTGACCACGTCCTCAATTTGACGATCCATGCCAGGCCAGTAAGCATAGCTGCGACCGACCGCTTTCATTCGCCTGGTGCTTGGATGGCCCATGTGGAACTGGAGGAGAACCAACGGACGTAGACTGGCTGGAACCACGACAGGACCTGCAAACATCAGGCAGTCTCCAACCAAGGAGAGAGACTCATGGCGTTGTTGTAGCCGTTGTAGATCTCCCGCCAAAGTCGTGGTAGGCCAACGGCCTTGGACGTACTGGACAGCTTGGCAGAGGACTTGATCTTCCCGTGTGGCCCGCTTGATGTCAGCTGCAGTGACCTGAAGGGCGCGGACGACATCGGATAACTGTCAGATGGCGTCTGGCTCAACAGATACCGTGGTGATCACCGCATCTTCTTCGGCCAGTCGATGGTTGCTGATAAGGCGGGAGAGAGCATCAGCTTGCGCAAAATCCTGTCTTTCGATGCTGGATCGGAAAGTTATAGCCGAGCAAGATAGTGGCTCAGCGTTAAAGTCGGTTGGTGGAATGCACCGGTATGCCCTTCTTTGAACCGAAGACTGACAGCGGTGGCTTGCGATCAGTTAATAGGGTGAACGACCGACCATAGATCAGCTTGTGAAACCGTTTCACTGCAAATACCAATGCAGGGGCCTTTTTCTATTTGATCGTAGTTCCTTTCGGCAGCTGTAAGTGTTCTGGAAGCATGCATAATGGCTTTTTCCGATCCGTCGGGAAACTGATGGAGGACGATGAGGCCAACACCGTAATTGGAAGCATCGGCTGCCACAACGATTGGCAGCTTGGGGTTATAGTAGGTCAGGAGCAGGTTGGAGGTGAGCATCGATTTCAGCTGAATGAATGTGACTTCACAATCGGTAGACCAGTGCCAAGATACGTCTTTCTCCAACAAACGATTGAGCGGAGCCCGGACGTTATGCAATGAGGACAGAAATGCCCCATATTAACTGATCAACCCAAGGAAGGAATGAAGTGATGGGACATCCTTGGGTGACGGCATCTGTTGAATAGCCCGGATGTTCTCAGGGTCGTCTGCATCGAAAATGAAGCCCAGGTATTTGATAGATTGAGGTAAGAATTGGCATTTCTCCGGTCGTAAACGAAAACCGTATTCCTGGATACGCTCCAGGATAGCATGAATTCGATTTTGTAACTCGTCCGGGGTGCGTCCGACAATCAAAATCTCGTCCAAGTATGCAGTTGCTCCGGAGAGACCAGTGAGGAGCGTATCCATCATCTGCCGGAAAATCGCAGGAGCCCTCTTGATACCAAACGGGGGTCTGGTATATTGAAATAACCCGCGGTGGGTGTTGATGGTGATCAAATCACGGGACTCAGGTGCGACCTCGATTTGTAGATCAGCGTCAGCGAGGTCCAGTTTGCCGAAACAAGTTCCTCCACTGAGAGTTGTGTACACATCTTCTGGTACCGGAAGTGGACAGCAGTTCGATTTCAAAGCAGGATTGAACCCAGCTGGGAAATCGGCACAGATGCAAATCGAGCCATTGGTCTTCTTGACTACGACAATTGAAGCGATCCAAGCCAAATACGACACAAGAATAAGGACGCCCTGTTCCTCAAGGCGTCTGAGCTCTGCGTCCACAAATGCCAAAGCTGTGTACGGTACCGGTGTTTTCGGATGGAAGACGGGTTGAGCTCCTGGAGATAGATGCAGGATTGCTTGAGTCTGACAGCAGCGTCCCAGAGCTTCTTGAAACACTAACGCAAACCGTTGGACGGTCTCAGTCGTCGCATTGCGTGGCGCGGAAGAGGACCGCACTCAGTTACAAATTACTCGAATCGGAAAATCGAGCAGGCCAAGTTGGTCTAGCCAATCGAGCCCAAGCAAATTGAGATTCGAGCCAGAGACGTAGCAGGAACCGTTAACAGTTGTGTTTCGGAAGAGACGCAACAATGCAACTGGCCAGTCAATTGCAAAAAGCCGCCACAGGCGCTGGTAGCGGATTGGGACGTCCGTCGGGTTGGCGGTCGACCAAGTGTTCTCCAGAGATTCTCCGAAATGACTGTAATACCTGACGCAGTGTTCAACTGTAATCGAACTGGGAAGTCATTTATCATGACCGAAACGAACTTCCGTCAACCGGGGACGTTCACTTAGAAATTGGTCAGCAGGCTCAGGTATCTGCCAACCGGTTTGGATCTGAGGCTCGATTTGAACTTGGGGATGTATCGCGACTTGCAGGTAGAGGAACCACTGTCAATGTGCCGGGATTGATAGAATTCGTCCTTGTGTCCCAGTTGACCACACCGAGAGCAACGGTGCGTTTGAGAGGACAGTCACTATGAAAGTGCCAGGCGCCGCAATGCCTGCAGGGGGACGGAGGTGACTTCTTGGCGTATGATCGCAGAGGATACGAGCCAAGTCCTGCGGGAAGTGAACCAGGGCCGGGATGCCGTGAGAGATTCTGTGTTCGTGTACCATTGCCCGAACCGTGTGTGAATGAGTCAGAATGTACTGCATGTACAGCACCAGTGCCGCGTAGGACCATTGCAGCGTCGTGTTTGAGGCTGATTAGGCGATGGCCATCCCGTGGTGAGCATCTGAAGCGTCATCGCGGGATCTTGCTCGACCTTGTTCAGCAAGCGAGTAAGCATGTCTGCGTCTTTCGGAGAGTGGAGACCGCAGACGAACACTAGGCATTTGAATTGATCCTCGGTAAGCAAACGGAGCTTGAAACGCTGGCACTCGAGATTGACCACAACGGCATAGGTGATGTGGTCGTCATCCTCTGACTTGACCAGTTTCAGACATTGTTACCTTGTACTGAACAAGGAAGATTGACCACCGAAGATGGACAACAACGTCTCGACCGTTTCTTCGGAGGAGTCTTCGTGTGGGTTCTTTGGCAGGATAAAGTTGGCATACTTATACTCAACGGTACCGAGTTTGCATAGGAGGAGACGGACCTTCCACGGTTCTTCCTGTGTACAGAAATCGACATTGAACGGGTCCTCGTACCGTCTGAACCAGGCATCAGATGTCACGCCAGCCTGGGCATCGTAATGAAACTCGGTGATGCCGCTTGCGATAGCGTCAACTGATTATCTTCCATCGGCCGACGAAGGTGGGATCAAGCTTGAGGTAGATAAACGATCAGTGAGTGCATCGATAAGTTTGAGTTGATGCGCCAGAAGATGCTTTAAATGAACGGATTCGTCAATCATAACTGGAAATCACCAGACCCGTTCGCCAAGTCTCACGTGACCGACAACCTGAACCGGCTCATTCAGTTACGGACGACGGTGACTGTATGGTTAGTTATAACATTCCAGATAGTCCTCCGTCGGAAACCGAAGTGGTTTTGAAGCTTAACTTATTACAACGTAATAAATCCCCAGGTCCGAATTTTCATTCTTCAGCACTTTTCAAAGATGGCGGTGAAAGACTGCTGTGTGAACAGAACAAACTTCTCCCTTCCACATGGAAAACTGAAAATTTACCTCATAACTGGTGCATATTGACAGTCACTCCCGTTTTCACAAAATGTACCAGGATATCATGTGACAACCCCAGAGATATCAGCCTTGTCTTTATCGCATCCGAAATGGCCACGAGTCTCGCAATGTGTCGGCTGCTGAAACATAGAGAACCACCTATAAGGACAAGCAGGTTTCTGGCCTGTTCGCAGGTGTACCGGTCATACCATCACCTTGCGACAGACACTGAACCATCGTCACGCTTTTTCTCAGCCAAAGGTCGTGATATTTTTGGGCCGAAAGGCTGCTTTGATTCGGTTGTTCGACATGTTCTCTACGGCTGTTTCTACTGCAGAGGAGTCGCGGTGAAGTATGTTACTTTGTTGGAATCGTTGTGAGCCTATTTTGAGTACGGAGCGCAAGTTTGTCGGCGGCGTAAATTCATCGTCAGCGTTCCCCCACGTCAACTGGTCTTCAACAGGAATGTCCGATGTTCCTTTCCTGTTCAACTTTGTGGCATACGACACTCCGAAGAAAGCATTCAGAGATTTCGAGGATCTCAGACTGGAGCTTCTATTGGGTGGTAAACTGGCTGATATTGAGAAGGCGATCGAGGTTGCTTTACTTAGACCTTCTGCAGAGAACATGTAGACCATGCTGAATAGGTTAAATATAGCTGGTCTGTATGTTGTATATTTGGTACCTTTAAAGTGTTGTTACAAAACTGGGTTGGTACTAACTCTGTCTTTGCTATTGCTGGTAGGGCGCTGGAGATTTTCGATCGCTTCATCTATCTAAGTGTTACTTCACCAACCCGTAATACTACTAATGAGGTATCCATGAAGACAGTGAAAGCACGTAACGCATTCGCCAGCCTCTGTCGCCTGTAGTGTAGCAAAGACGTTCATCTGTTAATTAAATGTAGAGTTTATGGTGCGTGTGTGCATTTTATTTTGCTTTATGGATCAGAGATATGACCCACTCGTACGGAAGATGTACACAGACACTCGGTTTTCGATTATCTTCGTGTCCGCCAGTTAGCCTATATCAAATAGAGTATGAACAACGCAAAAGTTCGTCGGTGCGTGTTTGGGAAGTACGCTAATTAACAACCGATAACCAAGATAGTAACAGTTCACCGTTCTCGTTGGGTGGAGCCTGTACTCCGTATGACGATGGAGCGTCTTTCGCACCGCATATTGTTTAGTGTGGCGGCTGATAGCTGGAAGAAACCGCAAAACGGCCAGGCGATGGCGTAAACATGGGCTAGGAAAGCTTTGACAGTTCCGGTGAACAAGGTGGATAGGCGCCGTCTACTTGGTTGGAGAGTTCGCGACTATACAAACCACCGGTTGGAAACACTCTCTGACCATGGTATCGTATTGCTATCAGTAGCAAACTTGAATCCGCAAACTCAACTCTTCTTTTTTTTGTGAAAACTACAAATTTTTGTTTAGTTTGCCTATGCCCTTTCTCTTCGCTACACATTTGCATCTGTTTATCACTATGCAAATCCGTGGACCACTATCGAAACCAACGATAGCTGCTATCATTGTTACCATGGATGCCACTCAAAGTCGAAAATGATGAACAGTCTAGCGTGACACCTCAGATAATCTAACTGCTGGTTTGTCGATGACCTTAAACGAGAAGGGAAATCGTCCACAACAATCATATAGGAGTATTTAGACAAGCCAGTTATGCGGACGGTTCGATGATATGTTCCAACAAACACCACGAAATATAACCAATTCCAATTGCTACCTGAATTTTGAGGGGGAAATACGGACGCAGCACAAATGGGTTAGACAGGGGACCTAGAATTGATAACAAATTTTCAGACCCGTTACCCAATGTGTAAAGCATTGTGCCGCAAGCCAATCAATGATTAGCAGTGGACTGAAACTGGTACCATATTTCCAAAACCAGCCTTTATCCAACTCAAACCTAGAGGAGCAGGAGACCGTAGTGCGCGAGACTTCTGTCCGCTGAAATACCCGGCATGGGTGAATGCTGGTAAGTTTATCACACTGTTCACTTTGGTTCAGTGAGCAAGAAGCATAAGGTGTCATACAGCTATAAGGTTCAGTGTCATTGCGACGCTCAGTCTTATCATTCTGTCTGTCTAGTATAGACAGCATTCCAGTGGACAGAGGTTGACGATGGTCAAATCCTGTTCATACCATGTCTCAGCGATAACGGCGAAATCGACTCCTTCCATTGTTTCACCGAGCTCACCACTTACTTCTTGCACAAACATTTGTGTAGAACGTACTCGCCCTTACACCTTCTCCTTCCTCTGAACATACGTGAACATACCGCGTGAATCGGGTACAGTTATTCACTCGAAGATGATGTTATCAAAGCGCACATTTGAGTCTTTCTAATCAACCCGTACCATCCTAACCTACGCATCAGATGGGACAGAGGAGTTCATCTGGGCCCTATCTGCGGCCGTTCGAGAACTGAATATACTTGCGTCTCATCAACTCGCGGTCAACAGGAAAGATTACGATTTTCTCATGCAGCTGCGCAAGAGTAGTTTCTGCAGCAAACAAGTCTGTTCCTATGATGGAGTTATATTCTAGGGTTGTAACTTAAGTCGGCTACCTTAATTACAGGCTTCCATCCGAAAACGAATTCGGTGTTGACAATGACACAGCTACAACCTGAAAGTACTGGTGAATAGAATATTTCAGGAGAGTTGTAAAGTAACCAAAGTACCCAAAAGTAGCTCTGCGGTGCAAATAACTAGGAAGTAGCTTTTCGTCGCTGCGCGTTTGTAGAGTTTGAAACTTTCTGCCTGACAATACTGTATATCTAGGTTCTGTTCGCCATTAAAGTTCGTGTGTATCCATTTTATTTCCGTAGTTCACACACTACACCTGTTTTTGATTTCAGGTTTATCAATCCTAGCCCCGTGATTGTATTGTCCTAAGGAACGGACCATTCGGAAGCTTTACTTCCTACTTTTGCTGTCAGCCCAATGAAACATTGAATTGGCTCAAGTCGCCTTGTCCCTGAAATTGACCTGAAGGGAAGTGATTTATTGAGTTACCGTTTTCTTCCTTTACTCCAGCTGATTTGTTCATTTATCTGTAACACAGCTATTGGTGGGGGTTTTGCTATTCCACATTTCGAAATACGAAACTTCTCAAAACTGTTGTTCACTACTTCCCTTGTCAATCTACTGATTTTAACCAATTATGTAAAACCTTATTTCGCATTTCCCTAAAGACTGCACTGAAGAAGTATGCTCCCAGTGTAAGGTTTCATCACAGTCAAGTAGAGTGTCGGTGTAGCTTTTCCTCAGTGCGCGCTTGTAACGCGTAGAACCCTATCAGGTAACATAGATAAGCTTTTAGATTTTTCTCCATCTTAATATTTTCGGAACTTAAATACTGCACCTACTTTCCACTTCAAGTTTGTTGTCCCATCAAAATGTAATGCTCTTGGATGCGAAACATTCAAACATCCTGTTTCTTGTATTTGTCAGACCCACTGAATAGGATTCGATGGATCGGTAACGGAAGTAGGAGGCAGAGCTTGAGTAGTCCGTTCCTTAGGATAGTGAATCACAGGGTCGGAGACGATGAACCTGGAGCCAATAATAGGTGCAGTATCTGAACTATGGAAAGAAAAATGGGTACAAACGAACATTAAAAGCAGGGAAAAATCTAAAGGCACAATAGTACCAGACAGAGAGTTCGAAAATTAACAAACGCACAGCGAGAAAACACTACGACAACATCCTGATCGACTGTGCCAACGTTTCAGTCTAAGAGCATGATCTCTCAAGATGGTATTAGTAGTATTGTTTGACGAGGTTTAACAAGTGTGGTTGGAGGACTCGGGGGTCAGCAGGGTAAGCGACACATCATCCGCAGCTTTTGGAAACTCGGCGGATCACACAGTTCATTGACTTCTCCGTCACGGGATTTGTGTGAATTCTTGGGACGGTCTTTGTGTCTCTTTGCTGGATAGTCATAAGTACGGCCTTATCCTTCTGGATGCAGGGAGGCCACACTGCAGTGCCATTCTCGAGATCAAGTCGGATGACGCTATTGCAGAGAAGCTTGAAACATTCAAAGTGAAACTTGTTAAGGAACTACGTGAGAAGTGTCAATGTCCTACTAGCTCCTTTTGCACGAGTCAGAGAAATTATTGGAAAAAAACTTCCTGTTGGTCCTTGACAACTGGATGTGGTCAACCGATCAAAGCACAGAGGTTGATGCTGTGTACCTGGATTTTACCAAGGCGATTGATCGGGTAAAAAACATCGTGTTACTCGGTAACTTACAAAACGTCGGCGTTCATGGCAACCTACTTAAGTGGCTACAATTCTAATTCACCAATCGCTGTTATCGTATTCTTTCTCCAACTCCCACGGGGACAATAGTATAGTTTCCCAAGGACCAATTCTCCCACCTCCTCACTGTCGAATCCGTATAAACCATAACTTCCTCATCCTCTTCTCCTCTGCTGCTGTTCGCGGATGTCAAACTCTGGTATTACACTAAAACCCTCAGGGATTTTGCGCTTCTGTGAGGTGACGTGAACACTTAATCTGCCTGGTCTCAGACCAAACTTGTAGATTTCAATCTTTAGAAGTACAAAGTGATGCACACTGGCCATACTTTCAGCACCACTTACCATCTTGATGGTACTACCATTTACTATATATCTACTGGGTGGGACTTAAGGACATTCTGTTTCAATATTCCTTCTAGCTCACCGAACACAAAAGCTTACGCCAAGAAAGCTAGCAGGACCCTGACACTCCACTAGCGGCCATTCGGCAAGTTTCACTTCGCAGTTTTTAAGCCTCTCAACAACAGCTTCATTTGACTTCATCTTGAAAATAATACTGCGGTCTGGATTCTCGTTCTCCAGGTGGATAAGGCCCTATTTGGTGGTGTCCGAAGAATGGTACTGAAGGCCTTCCGGGAAACGCTCCTTTTCCAAGTCTTAAAGAATCCAAACAATCTCTACAGGGTTCTGTTTGGCAGCCTTGAGGAGTCATGACCTCAAACAAGAGCTTCAATAGGGTCGACTGGAGTATCCACATAGTACTTCCTCGCTACGCGTGTGTTAAATCTGGAACCCTCTGGTTGATTGCGTTATCTCCACAGATCCACCGTTGACATTGAAAGTTCGTTTGGGTTGACCTTTATTCCTTGTATTTCAGATACCATGCTTGCGATCGACTTCAGTTCCATCCTCCTGGACGGTGTAGAATAATCAAAATTCCTGCTGCCAACATCAATCGAAGCGCGGGATGCTGTCGCCTACCAGCGCAAGAAACTGGACTACCAGGCTGCTAGCCGCCACGTCCTGTGAACTGAACTGAACTGAACTGAACTGAACAACATCCGTCACCAACCTACTGAACCCACTGGGCGAACTTTTTCAAGACCCTCTCGGCAGATATTGACTAGACTGGTATTGTTGATGCGGTAAATGGCTCTAGAGATAGGCTAAATGTGAATGAGTCCCTACATCTTGACAATGAAATTAAGGTTGGTATGAGACCAGACAAAGAGTGCTTAAATCACTGCAAAAAAGTAGAATCCTCGGAAGCTTTGCAGTTTCACTAGAGCTTGACATCAACAAGCGTCAATAAGAAAGATTAAATTGAGAAAGAAAACAGATCCAAGAAACGAGCCCAGGGGAAACCCTAACTTTGTTCGGAAGGGAATCAAAGAAGCATACATTGACCCGGACAAGGTACGATCGAGTGGCGAAGAGGAAGTAAAACCACAGAAGTACAATGCCGTGAACGCCCAAGAGGTGTAATTTGCCGAGCAACATCCTCAGGTTTACCCGACTGAACGTCTTAGCAAGTTCACGATACGAAACATACAACGCCACGCCTCGGAAGGTCGTTGGCTATAGCTACATGGTCGTAGTCTGTGAGCGCAGTATGTTGCACAAAGCATCACAAGCTTACACTGTATTGATCGCGACGGTTAAAATAAATTGCTGTTTATCGTCTCTAAAACAAGTTTCAAGAGACCGTTTAATAACGCGGAATGTATGCCGAATGATTGGAAACGCAGTCTACGACCATGTAGCTTGTAGAGTCTCTTACCTTTTTGTCCTCTTGTTACATACTATTCTTATTACCTGTTATGTTCATTGTACATATTAACCACTCGTCTGTTGTTTGAATGAATATTCACTCCGTCCTCGCGCACCTCGGTTTCTGCTTGCACGTGGTCATTGCTACCGGGAGTTGACTGTGGCAACAGCGGACTTGAATGACTATTCACTCCGTCCTCGCGCACCTCGG
>LUCH01001939.1:28450-104772 GCA_013368495.1 Paragonimus heterotremus | reverse complement strand
GCTGTATTTGAAAGTTGGACAGTTTGAGTCGAGTCGGGTCATCGCAGTTTGAACCAAATGGGTAAACGATTCGGAATCCTACGTACAACACCGTTTTCAGCTACGTGTTGATGGTTCCGCTAGTCTACCGATGAGGTTACAGTAATTGGTCTGAGTGATGAACTTGTGTCATCCTGGCTGAAGTACTGGGTAGGGAAGTCACGTGAAATTTAGGAGTAGTATCAATTAATACTTACTAGCAAACCTTCCACGGCCCACTCGTTAATAACATGAACTTCTGTCTTAAAAAAGGTCAAAAAACCTCTGAAGATGTGTACAAACTGCAGTGATGGAAGTTACTAATCTTGATGTTCTACTGGCTGGGGACATCTCTTCAGCCAACGTGGGAAGTTGTTCTGTTACTCCAGGTCCTGCTTTGATATCTGCCGCCTAACAGAAACTTAGTAAGTTCGGTAAAATATCTTTTCTACGCCCAGACTTGAGGCTGCATAGAAGTACTCGAAATGAGTATAATAATAATAATAATAATATAACAAAATACTAACTGTAACCTCTGAATCAGCCCTACATTCCCTCTGCTATCCGAATGAAAGACACTCCTTCAACGTGGAGAACCTTGAAGTAAATGAGTGAACTTGCCTGTCAAAACTGTGTCGATGGAAGTCCCCATTAAGAATATGATGAGCACTGAGTACAAACGGATTTTACCAAATATCACTTATTCTATCTAGGCTAGTCTCAGTAGTAAATATGATATAATAATTAAAACGTACAGAAACGTCAAAGCACCCGGTGTAACTGGGTTTTGCCGAAAGAAACTGTTGACTGGTGAGCTATACCACAGACGGACATCTTCAAAGATGAACTAACACGAAAAATGTCGGTAATAACCCTGCTTCGAAAAAGAACCTGATAATCCTGAGATACAGCTATACACCAGTAGTTTACACCGATGCTTAAATCACACCCCGATTGATTGATTACAGCTTGATTGTCGTTAGTGTGTTGGAAGACCATCTGACATCTTACCCTCATACCACTGATCCCTTACGCTTCGGTTGACAGAACTTCTGATTGAAAGCTGATGCGCTTGTGCTTGTTGAGTTCTTTCATTCTCCTTAGTGCTGAACAGACTGCACGGCTCTACTTTCGTGAGAATCAAAATAACCTCGGGACTCTGAATAGTGGTGTTTTATTACAACTTTTGCGTAAACGAAAGCTCGATCCACGATGTCTTTCACTTCTCAAAAACCATAGTTAATGAAGTACTTAATTTACCACAGTGAACGAACACAACTCACTCAGGACACTAAGACAACTGTGAGTTTCATTAGAGTACACTTCTTTCCCACTTTTTTACTCTATATGTGAATGACCCTCTAGTTGGTCCCGATACCTTGAAATGCAAATGATGATGTTGTGCTCTACGATTCCAGTAGCAGAACTCAAACGCCAATTCTACAAAGTGGATCAACTAAAATAATGTAATAACCTTAAAGCCGTCAGCATTGTCGAAATCTGCTAAGTGTTTACATGTGTAAATTCATTCATGAGAGTGAAAGATTGTGTTCATTCACTTCTATTGTTCACAGGATTGCGCATCATCTTAACTCCTAAGTCTGTCACATAATGATCCTCATCATAGAATATTGTTAAAGCCTTGCAAAAAGAGTCTATCTATCTTTGTGAGTTTACCTTCTTAAGTTTATTAGAGTATTCTTTACAGATTTCACGAAAAGATTGGTTTTCTTCATGTGTACTCTGTTGTCAAATTGGATTTTATGTTTCAAGTTGAACATCACTCACAACTGATTGCAGCTGTCGCATCCCCATAGACTTTCCAGTCGGCCCCCTTCGAAAAGAAGCACTAGACTCGAGTTTCGTTCTCAGTAGTGCTTCTTTTCAAAAGGGACCGACTGGAGAGTCTATGGGGATGCGACAGCTGCAATCAATTGTGGATGATGTTCAACTTGAAATTAACCAAATCCCCGACTACTCATCAGTGATTTTATGTTTATCGACCGTTTGATGAACTTTTAATAAAACTCTGCATTATTTTGCGCCGCTGGTTCAAACATTTTCAAATTTCGAGTGGACTACTGTTTGAATTGCTTGTTTACAAGGCTATCCTCAATCACTTCAATGCCCATGATAAATTTGCAGACACTTTTTAGTTTCGGCCGAAACCATGAATTTCTCGAACTGTTCATCAAGTGTGCATCTCATTACAACATCAGACATTTCTTTAAACCCACTTTGGAACACACTCCTCATCACAAAGCCTCAGGTCTTCCCTATCTGACACTTCATTAATGTCACAAAAACAAATGGTGAAGTATCTGAAATTATGATCCGTTAACAACCAACCTCACATTGTCGTCAGTGAACAGTCAATTTGGCCACTCTACTACCCATTTAGGTTGTACGAAACAATTCCTTGTTGTTGAACAGACTGAGGGGTTATCAGGTTGTCATATTAATCCTTAGTGTATAGTCTAGTCCCTGAAAAAGATTAGATGCCGACTTTCAATTTCTTTAGGGCCCGAGGGACAGTAACCTACTACTCTGTGTGCTTACAGTGGGAACTCTGAACTGGCTTATATAAATGCGCACTCTACATCTAAGAAACGGATACTGAAACTGAGATTTGGTCGTGGTGAACCGAATTTACCGAATAAATGGTGTTAAAGTCGGTCAAATTTATTATGGAATTCTCTGAGGTAATAGTGGAAAGAAGTCTGAGGAAGTCCATGAAATGACATATGAAAAGAAGTAATGAAGGACTGTTAATAAAACATTTTCATCTACCCACCCGAAATGGGCCGACTGGAAAGTCTATGGGAATGCCACAGTTGCGATCAGTTGTGGATTATGTTCAGCCTGATATTAACATTCTACTCACTTGTACAGGAAGGGTCTGAAGAGATTATTCAGCAACCTGAAAATTACTGT
Source organism: Paragonimus heterotremus (assembly GCA_013368495.1). Classification (NCBI taxonomy): domain Eukaryota; kingdom Metazoa; phylum Platyhelminthes; class Trematoda; order Plagiorchiida; family Troglotrematidae; genus Paragonimus; species Paragonimus heterotremus. The sequence goes on along the minus strand of LUCH01001939.1, from coordinate 101,820 downwards.
TCCATGGTACTCATCGATAAAATCAATAGATGGTCTGAAAATGGCAGTTTGATAACACGACCAGTTTTTTTTTGTCGCCAATGAATGATCGCTTTGTTGAGACCAGTCAGACTATTAAAAACAGCGTACACCTTAAAGATAAATAGTCAGCATGTGTATGATGTTGTGCACACGCTTATATAAGTAGCATTCGTTGAAAGCATGATATTATGCTAACAAACGCTTTTTTTCAGCGACAATCAAATCCTGGTCTATTTTTTCGATTGTAAATCAGACAATTAACTGCAACATATTTCTTGCAAATAATACAGTGCTGTTGCGCATAGGATGAGAATGGTTAACTGCAAAACTTTTGAGGAATTTTTAGAGAGCACTGACTGGTTTGGTTCTTTAAAAAGATTGTTTACTTTCAGTAGGTTTCTACTTGTGGTTTCAAGTTAAGGTAAGTGTTGCCGAAGGTTGAGCAGTCGACTGTCGACCTGTGTTACTAGTCTTCCTCGTGCTGAGAACTGTCAATCAATCCACCACGAATACCGTTTTTCTTGATTCGTGCAATACACCTCAATCTTACAGGTGAGTGACATACAGCAGTACTGCACAGATGTATACGTTGACTGAGAAGATGTGTTAGCTGGCTTGGACTCAATGTGAAAGCCGGAGTGCTCTCGCTTATAGCTTTCCTCGCTTTTACTTGTGTGTTTCCTGAATATTCACTTGCCTAGGAAGGGTAAGGCATTTTGATGTAATTTTGCTGATGGTAGTTCTTTGTATCACTTTCTTTAACAAGTCTGGCGTGTTCCGTTTTTAAGTGCGTCCGTTTTTGTGTTTATCCCATGAATGATCAAACAATCGACAGTCATATGAAGCACAATGCATATTCTCGTGAGCGCATAGGTTGAATGACGCAAAGTGATATGAAACGGTGAAGAAGTATTTGGGAAGATCGACAGTGCAGTATGGACAGGTGTTGGAGTTCAGGAGAATATGTTCACCTGGTTAAAACCAATTGTCCGTTGTTTATAGTAACTTTCACAACTTTTTGTCACTTATTTCATCCCTTTCTGTGTACTCTTGTACAGTTGTCTATTTTGTTCACTATCTTTCGATTTTGATCAATTTTAGTGAATACACGTTAACAGGTGGATTTTCCATCTGAACACTTGAACCCGATTGTCGTTTCGGTTTCAAGTGGTGTCCTCATTGAAGACGGCGATCAATTATGGTTGGCTAAAGAAGCAACGCTGTTCGACCACTTATTGAGAATCTTCAGATTCAGAATATCAGTACTGCAAACATATCATTGCAGGCTGATCGAGTGGCTAAATTCAGACAGAACGTGCCTAACGAAATGCGATATAATCCTTACAGCTGGCATGTAATCAAGTAGATATTCCGTCGAAAGAGTGGCAGCATTTTGTGTATGTTCATCCATCGTCACGTGTAGTGTGCATTCCTTACAGGCTGTTTCATCGTTTTCCTCTTTCAAAGCTCTAGGCTGTTTGCAGACACTTTCTGATAGTTTATCCTCAGTTACACCGTCAAAGCAATCCTAGTTCAGCACACCCCTTTCATCCCACGGAATTTTAATCAGTCAACACGCTTCAAAGAATACGTCGTTTTTTGTTGTTTCAAAAAATAACCAAAGAAGACGTCGGTGAACTGTCGTATTGTCTGGTACACTTCCGACAGACTGTCTGATGCAGATGCTTGTTACCGAAGCCAACTGATAGGACATATTTATGAGTTAAAAACCGTCATCATTCTGAAGCAAAACATGTAATCACCTTTAAATCAAATACCATTCAGGATTGATCACAGCTTCCACTTTTATACAGATTTTTCAGCTTAGGTCTTTCGGAAAGAAACTCTAGAGTTTCGCTTTTTTCAGGGCTTGGCAGGATTGCATACCATTGCGACAGCCGAAATGTGATCTTCGGCCAGGCTTTCATGAGGCAACCGCGTTTACCACCGCACCATTGACCTCATTTTAGGCACGACTAAATTACCATATGTGAACGTTCAGTCACTTTCGCTTGTGAGTAATGATCAGGTTGCCCGATCGCTTTGAGAGGAGACAGTTACTCTCTGTTAACTGCAATCGACATCCCCGCGATTGGGACTTCCGAGGCAGGTCAAATCTCCGATCTCATTAAACCTTCTATGCGACATTTCAGATTGAAGCTAACAGGACAATTACTGTGTCTCCTCTCGAGGCGATCGGGCAACCTGATCATCACTTACAAGCGAAAGTGATTGAGTGTTCACTTAAGACAATTCGGTCGTGCCTAACTTGAGGTCAGTGGCGCTATGGTGAACACGGTTGCCTCATTAAAACGTGGCCAAAGTTCTAGTCCAGACCGTGGCAAGGGTATGCACTACTGACGAGGTTTAAAAAGAGCGAAACTCAAGTCCAGTGCTTCTTTTCGAAAGGGGCTGGCTAGGAGGTCTATCTGAATGTAAGCGCTGCGATGAACCGTGAGTGATGTTTAGCTTGAAACGATCACTTTTATTGGTGGGTAGTGAACAGGTTCCCTGATCGTCTCAACTGGAGAGGCAACTACTTTTTGTTATCTGAAACTGTCGACTCATCAGTGATATGATCAGCTATTTTAGATCTCACAGCATCAGTTCAATCAAAGAAGTCAACTATAACCCAGTAGTTCTAAGTTTTCCGCTCTATGGATTAATTGTCCCCATGTATAGTTGTGGACAGTTTGAGGTGACTCACATTAACACTCGTTACATCAAAATTTTATCCGCTTGTTTTTCGATTGTGAACTAAACCACAACTTCAACTCTATAAAGTTGTGCCCGAAGCTGGAAAATAACCACCCCGTTTTTATCGTAGTCGTTATCGTGAACTCGTCTCTTTGATCTCTTATCTCTCAAATTCCGTGTACTGGCCTCAAGATGTTCAGTCATCTTTTGTCTGACAGTTTCAGCATAGTTCTAGCGGTTGTTCGCTAGTACTGACCTACTTTGCCTGATCTGAATAAGGCGACCGCAGCTGGACTACTCGGTTATTATTTCTACTAAAAATGATGTGGGTATGCACTTAACCTTGATCGATCTTTCGGTATTGATCAGCTGTTTCTGTCTGATAGCTTGGTATGTTTTCGTGACCCGCTCCGGTAATCCGTTAAATGAAACGTCTGTTGTACCTGCACCAACGGTTGAGACTATCTGGCAAATCTGTTATCCACAGCAAACGATCGTGTGTATCTGTGTGTGTAGAATAACTATTCTAATGGACGATTCGGTAAGATCTTTGAAAAATAATGTCCAAATACTTCGAGTTGTTTCCCGGCCCTGGCTTTTGTTGTATGGAAACAGTGTATGATTTTTATTGTCAGAATGATGTTGCAGCAAGAAAAAATATTTGTGTGGTTGAAAGCTGTCATCACTGTTCCGTAATCCTTTTTCCTAAATACATTCTATCGAGACAAGATGTCATTATGCTGTTTATCCGTAAATGTATAAATGAATGTTTAATATGGAAAGCCAGGCACCTGTTTTAAGACCAGCAGACGACACCCAGTATTATTAATAGCAAAGCACATAATCCAAAGAAGACAGATAATCAAAGCTTGTGACACATTCTCTGCGATTCTGCGAAGTAACCGGAAAATCATCTTCAAGTCCGCTGACGTGTTGGTTATCAGGCATCACGATCCCCCTAATATATGCTAAAAAAAACAGCTTGTGCCAAATGTTATGGCTATCTGGTAGTCGTCATTCCCGTATTTATAATTTTCGTGTCAATCTAATCCCTCAAGTCGTGAGTTCCGCTTTGTGGAAGCTTATCTCGACGTACAAAACTAGTAACATGTCCATATGTGATCAGAACATACCCGGTGTTACTTCCGAGATCAATACATGAGTCGTATCTTCTCTTCGTCTTATTCACGAATAGTAAATATGTTAGAAAGAGAAGAAAATAAGTAGATTCTTGGGACAAATGTCGTTTAATCAGAGGGTTGTATGTATGCACTTGTGTATGCATGTTGATACAAAGGCCATCATTCTATTTTTCTCTGCATTGTCACTTTGATCTACACCGGGACCGGGGCCAGCGATTGGAACCATAATTGTTCTGATTCAAGCCAGATGTAATGACATATGAGGGCATGCATTCTTTCTTTTTGATCATTGTAACAGACCAATTCGAATACAACCGTCACCCGTTGTACGTATTGATGATAGTTTGTGGGCTTATTCGTTAAATTCTTTCCCAAAAACATTTTGCATGAGATACTTTGCCCCATTTTCTTACTGGTTCAGTTCAGTATTACTAAAGGTAAAACGCTGTGGTGTTACTTCGGAACTACTATCAGTTTAAGCTTAAAAACGCACTTTTTGAAGTCGACTAGCCTACCGCACGTTTAGGGTGTATTACATCAGCCCTTAGAGGGTGACTAACCAAGTGAGGTAACGTTTCAGATCGACGTTCAACAGTTCGTATTAACTGGTTACCTATCTGAATGTGTCTGGACATACACCACTATGAAGGCTGACCTATTTATTTCAACAGTTTGTCTGATTAAACCGACTGGGGATATTGTTCAATACAAACGCTCAAAAAACAATTCCCTACTAGTTACCAGCACAGAAAAAACCACTCAAAAGGATTTCGATAGTTTCAGCCTGGAACACAAGTCCTATTCGTGATGGAGCTGTGACCAGTAGGAATAGCTTTTCCTAGTTCATCATTTATTTAAGTATGTTTTATTGCCACCTCACTCTTTCGTCCCAGCACACTTGTTGCCAACAAGGGAGGTTCTACGCCAGAAAGGTTATATATCAGTAGGCGTTTTTTTATCAGCAAAAGAACCAGTAACATTAATCGACCGCAGTTTTCCAATTTCTGACATTGAAATCGGTGTATAAGCGTACATTTCTTATTATTTCTGACCAGTACTTCTTGGTTCAGAAGATTTTATATTTTGGATTAGCCAATGCTGTGACAGGTTGATGCCAATATTTTCTCTTTTCAGAGTAACCAAAACCTTCATAGTTCTAGCATTAGCTTTCTGGTTTAGAATCCCAGGGTGATTTATTTGAAGCTGCTTCCACTGTAGACACAGTTCGTTGTTACGTTCGTTAGTTTAGTTTGTTGTCTCATGAGATGACCAGTATACCAACCTTTCTTTCACTTCCTATGTCATCTTAATTCCTTTTCAGTGGTTTCTAGTCAGTCTGCATGTGAAGACGTTTAGTTAACAAAGATGGCTGCCTTTCCTCCAGTATTCAAACTGCCGCTAAACACTGCTTCTCAATCGCCGAATGTATCTGCTCTGTTAGAGTCATGTCTCTGTTGTATATTCGATGACTCTGTCCTAGTGACTGACAGTCACCCTCAATGCCTTGGTCAATGTACTCGTGTATATCGTGGACATTTTGTCGACCATCGGCGAGTTTGTTTGTCCCTCTTCTCTTTAATCAAGTTTAGGGCGTGTTATGCTTTAACGACTCCTTTCAAATCTCTGTTTTGATGGATTCTGATCTGGGATTTTTGTGCTGGAGCCCAAAACGATTCTACCGCAGTGCCCTTAACGATGCAGACATACTCTGAGCACTAGCTTGAATTTTGGCACCGAGTTATTCTTGGTTCTATTATTTTTCTCTAGTGATGACCTTATTTCCTCCTATGCCTCCTGCAGTCCCATGAGCTCCGCTGACACTTTTGCCAGTCAAAATTCCGGTGCTTGTAGACGCAACCCTGTCTCACGAACCCTCACTTGCCGCACTGCATGCTTCGGTTCTGACTGACTGCAAGTTATTGTGTCGTCTCCCTACTCACCTAACCTGAGCAATCCTGTCAGTACTTTCTCTGTCATGAGCCGGAATATACAGGATGCTTCCGATAGACTGAACGACATACGATTGAGTTTGTAGTGTTCTGCTTCCAATACACATGATGGTGCTGTTGATCTGCTGGTTTGATTAGACCCTGCCAGTAAAGTAAGTCAATTACCGTGGTAAGCTTAGACTGCTGTCCGATGTTGACGACAAATTTATTCTGCCTCACTTCTTTCAAACCTCAGAAGTCACCTTCGCCAACGGAACATGCCATTCGCCTCTCTGGTCAGGTCTTTCTTCAACATATCATATACTTGTCTCTCCTCCATATCCTCCTCTTAGTCGATTGGTATCTCATCAGGCCCAGACAGCATGAACTTCTCCATTGTTAATGAATTTTCATGTTCGGGCCAGCTACAAAACTCACAGTGTTAAGCCTTAGTTGAGAATGACTACCAACTTACTCACCTGTGACCGCGTTACGTGACATCCGCATCATTATATAATCTTATTTCCTACCTGTATAACGGGTTCTTCCTTAATTTGCCAGGTACGTATGTGTGCATTTGGTGTCCAGCATTCCCCGGTTCTAGTCAATCACAGTCTGAACACAGTAAAGCTGTTACTATTAGGTTTGTATGCAGACAATACAAGACGGATTGTCTTGATAAAATCTCCACCACAAGTTGACATTCCCTTAAAACCTGACTCGTAGTTCTTGTTAACGTTAGTTACTTTAACTGTACAGTCATCAAGTTCGCCTACTACTTTGTGTCCGCAAAGACATATCTTTTAATATGTCTAGTACAAAGTTGAAACATGCCATTGTGAACCTCAGCGCGAGAGTTTGGTCTGCAAATGACTGTAAACTCATGAAACTCTAACACAAAAAGTGAACAGCTCAATTAAATTATTGCGCAAAATGTTTAGAAGTTTCAAACACATGACGCAACTGATCTTTCGGGCGGCCTGGTGAGCTGATTCAGACATGAAAACACTTTTATTCACAAGTTACTTTCAGACCTCGACAGAATACTTCATGGGTTATCAGAGACTGTCGAAGTGAAACATACCGGATATAAAATGGGGGGTGGATCTGCTCCCCAGTAAATTCATCATCATCATCATAACAGCCATGAGCCTGACCAAAAGGTACTGTGGCTCGGGCCGCCGCTCACCTCAACAGTGACGTGGAATATCCTAGGAGGAAACGTTACTAAGAAGGTTGAGAATGAATAAGAGAAGACTAAGCGGAAGAACTAGAAATAGTATGGATACAGGTACACCATAGACTGCGACATACCGCCATCTCGGATAGCGTCTCTAACCAGCGGTTTGGGTGATCACGAGGACCCCATCCAGGCAGGAGACACCTACCCACTTTGTTCAATGGAGCAGTCAGGGTTTTCATATTTCGTGACCACGTTGTTGCTTGACCACCACGCGGTTTCACCCAACTGTTGGTGATCTCAGTATATAAAGCCCGGTACGGTAAATGATCAGATGACATACGGAGTACATGATCCAACCATCGCAAACTGTGTACTGTGATCAATTGATCAATTGATCGCACATCCTGAGCATTCCGGAACACGCGTCGGGGAACTGCCACATTGCTCATGCGATCAGTCCATTTAATGTGGGCTATTTGGCGGAGATAACGATGGTCAAACACTGCCAGCCTGTTGATATCTTCTTTGTGAACAGGCCACGTTTCCGAACAACAGAGCAAAACAGGAAGTACACAAGCAATATACACCTATCCTTTTAGCGACAACCGGACGTCTTTCCGACACCAGAGATGATGCAGCTTGTTCAGTCCCATATCTAACTCTCAAACAGAAGAGTACGAAAGAGCGACGCAGAAATTTTTAACGAGCAGGTGGAGCTGTTTTCTTCCTTACGCTTTACATTTGGAAACTTAGTATGGTGAAGCGTCGAATTAATTACGATGAATTTTTGGCCCATCAACATTCCTACTATGTCGTTTTGTCTGTTCAATTCATAACGCTGATCGCATTGATCAAGTCTTCGTCATACACTAGCTGCCTGAACACTGCCATGTCTGCCAACGGCTAGCAGGTACAATGTTCTGAATGTTAGGACAACTTTCGATTCGGTCAACAGTGCTGTTCTCGAAGAGCATTTGTTGAGGAACTGACTACCTGATCAGTATGAGTTCATCATAAGGGCGTCATAAAGTCACACTATAGATAGAGTTAGTTAGAGTTTGGAGCCTTTTTTACGGCCCCCTATTGGGATGCAAAAGGACTGTCTCGTCTCTCCTCTCTCTTCAACTTTGATTTTAAACGACCTTGGATAGTCTCTGCAATGAGACTGTGGGAGTTCTCCCTGGAAAAGTAGTCGTTGACTGTCAGTATTCCTTGCTTGGTGACGACGTACAGGTAGTCCAAGATGCTCGAAATTACTGTGAGACGAAAGCATCGCAATATGATGCACACTTTGTGTCCTATGGTTGAAATTTCCTTCAAGACTAGTAAAAGTGTATGCGTGAGCACACCGTGTTCGACAACAGTCTCAAGTGGAAAAAATATTACTTAATTTAGATGGTGGCGATGTTGGAAAAGTGGTCTCTTAATGCATCGCTAATACAGGACTATCTTTTTCCAAATTTAGAAAGTTTTGGAACCTGTGTAGCATCCGCACCTGCTCGTGCGGCACTACTATGAGATTGCCAAACTTGACTGCTTCACGTTAATAATATTCGTTGAGTATCTGTTTCTATCGTCGTGAGTGGTGGCAGCACTGTATGGGCAGTGTGCAAGTTTGGCGACTTGTATTGGGAACAAATGGTCTCCTTTGCATTGATTAATTTCACTTCTTAGGTCAATCTGGCCCGAACAGGTCACACGTAGGCTTGCCTAACGCTTGCCACATCAGAGGCTTGTTTATGCAATCTGATTACGACTGAATAAACGGCCCGACGTACAGTTTATGACTTAGCCTAGGGGTACGAAGAAATTGACATGGAGTTTGACTTCTGTTGGTGCTATTCGACGTCTTGGCTGCGATCTGAAAGATGTCAGGTATCATTGGCTGAAGATAATGAAGGATGTGATTGTAATTAGTTGCAACCGTGTCGGTGTATTTGTTGTGATGATTAGCTTTGTCCATAACTTTTGAGATCTAAAATAATTCATAAAATCCAAAAAAATCACGACGGAAATGATAGAATTACCTGCAGCGTAAAACTGACAAAAATTTCCCCTTCATATTCTTATACTCTTGTTCCCTGTTCAATCTTCCCGTCGGCTTCATCCGCCTTGCTTTTTTCTTGGCTCTACATTTGCACGTAATCTGTTTGTAGATCTGTACAGTAATAATAATAATAATAATAAGTATAACCTTAGTTTGTCAATTCAACTTTCCCCTCAACTTGTGTTATGCCCACGACCGACCAGAGAATCGAACCCTCAGTTTACTGGTAGTAACTATGACACTGCATGATTAAGCTTAGGCACCAGACTTGTACCTTTACGTTAAACAACGCAGGTGAAATGTTGTTACCGGAGTGGCTACCTGGGAGGAAAATGAGTAAGGGTACTATTTCTAATTGCTGGTTGTGTTTCAAAAAAAGTGCATATCACTGGTGAACGGTATGGCTTACAATGTCTTAACTCGCGTGGATCAATCGATTAGGTTTATCTTTCATTAGGACATACATTTCTGAACACCGAAATATCCACGTCGTGTTCTGGATGACAATCGTTCTTCAGTGCTCAGTAATTTTCGGGTTGGTTCCATTGTCTTAACTTTTGTTCATTTTTCCCACGGTACTGTAATTATGATTCCGGTGAACCTAGAAAAAAGCAACAATTTCTTCGCAGCTGCGTCTCTCCGCTATGAAAGAATTCCGTTCAGTCAGTCAGTAGTTCATTCACACATAACGTCATTCGAGGCTTATTCTGCACAAAAGTCCAGCGAGTCCGGAACCGAGTCATCCGGCTGATACCAGCTGGCTCTGTTCAGTTTGTCAACTACTGTATTCGAAATGTCAAGGTTTACGTAGTATGTGACTGAGTTCCAGCCGCGTCGACCGTCATCATTAAGAATAACCGGGCAACAGTTGGAAACACATTCACACCCTTGCGAATGCGCCTGTGGTTCACATGTGAAGGTTGATCGAACTACAACCGACGAAGCGGACTGGCTCATTAGGTGATTAAGTGTGACTGTAGTTGTACTTACAGACTCCAGTCCCATTTGACAATAGGTGAACAGTTGAGACCATCCAAGTACCAGTACAAGCTGACTGCATGCATGTCATATGCTAGGTCAAAAATATAACATTACCACAAACAACTTCTTTAGTGGATTAGTACTGACACCACCCCAGATCTTGGCGTGATACAACGGCTGAAGTACAATTCATCTGTGTCGCCGTATATTTGTAAATAAACTCAAATGGATGCCTCCCAATCTGTACAGTAGCCTGTTTTCTGATCGAGAACGGATTATGACCATCAGTGAACTGTCCAACGAGAAAGGAGGTCACAGTGTCTGATTGTTGGATTTTACTGTAGATGGAGAGGGACTCATACTCTGCGGAACCACCAATAAAACTATTTGTTCTACCATATACCAAAACCGCGTCAAAAATGACCAGTAGACTTGCTACCACACGACATCACGGTTACATACGAAACGACAACAAACTCAAGAAGAATATTAGTGAAACCAAGAAAACGAGGCGAATCCGCCGACAAAAGAAATTTATACAACATCCTCTGAAGTGACTGCGGACAGTATCGCGTCAGTCAAACTGAAATAAAAGTGATCGGTACGAATACATTAACCTGAATTGAACATTACGAGACATTATCAATTTTCGTTGATCTCTGTCCATGAGCACTAAACGGGGCCCACATTCATCATGAGCATCGCAGTATTTCTTATTTAGGCAAACACCAGACATGCACGATAATTTATTGACGCCTATAGGTCTTCACTAAGTTGAATAAACAAGCACACTGATGTGGATAAAATCCGTGAACCAATACGAGTTAAAAACCTGAGATGTAAACGCCGTCACATCCAACTGCCGTCCCACCCTAAGGACGCAAATTGAACGGATCGGAACGGTGATCAAAGCTCGGCAAGAGAAAAACAATCAGCTTGAAGTCCAAAACCGAAGAACTAACCTGTAAGGTCAAAAGACAAGTTTCACCTAGTCAGACTCCATGTCAGAGGCTCAGAAGTGATGGAGATGATCAACCTGGCATCACGTCAAAATTCAAAAGCAGCATGAAATAGCCAGTGATAATTGAAGTAAGGGTTTGAGAGTGGCAAGAATTAACCAATCCGGATTCAGATCAAAAGGTCAACTCACTCTGGTGTATAGCAGCAGGCATCTATCACACTTCACCAATTGCCGTGCGCAAAGGCGTACGCATTAATGAAGTCACATCTTTTGGTCAGGTGGATCATGCAGCCTGAAAACGAAGCGAACAACTTAATAACTAGAGGCGGAAGTATTCTTACGATAGACCTTCCACATACACACAAAACTACAAACTAGGAGTTATAATACATAATAATGAGTATCTGACTTTACATGAACCATAGTTGTGACATGAACATCCTTGATAGCATGCTGCAAGTATACATGTAATAATGTTGGACAATCATAATATGGGAAACCAGGCACGTTATCTTAGTTTGAGCTTCGGGTTGAGTTACAAACTGCTCCAAATTCACGGATTTCGGTTAATTAAATCTGTTAAACATCTTCCGTACCCCGTTCTATCTATTCCCTTGAGTGCCTCTATTTTACTTGGTACATATGTTCTGAGAATGGTATTTGTGTGTAGCTGGATCCAGTTCGTGACACCAGTGGGAGGCGTAAACTAAATGCTTTCTTCCACCGTACGGATGTGTTGCTTCAATATGTACCACATGTCCTTCTGGCACGACGGTATAACGTTTGAATGATATTTAGATTGTCGGTGTGAGGCAAAAGTTTTCAGTTTATATAATTTGAATGCCAAGCACAGTCGATTGTAGACGTCGTAGACTTATAGATTTTTCAGTCAGCCACTTTTGGAACTAATCACTCTACCGAGTTTCGCTCGTGTTAAAACCCGTCAATAATGCTTATGTATGCCATGGCCCGGACCAGAACACCTACCACACTGTCATGGGGCAACCGCGATGACGACTGTGCTATTGACCTCATATGAGGCATGACTGAATTTGCGTAAACCGAAAATCCTCTACTATCCATCGGTGATCTAAATATTGCTAAACAAGTCAATGAGTTTTATTTAGAAAATAGTTCCAATCATGAGGTCATCGATTGTAGCTGACAAGACAGTTAGTGAATTTCCTTTGAAAATGATCAGGCAATCTGAGCATTAATTAGGTTATCAACAATCACTACTAACCTGTGATAGTCTTCTGTTATAGTTGTATCGATAGTTTAGATCGTTGAATGGGCTATTCATCTACATACGTGCTATCTTTTACAAGCAGCTGAAAATTAAATCATAGTTTTTCGGATACAGAATGAACTAAGCCTTGATAACCATGGATCTACAAGTGGAGTGCTGTGGAACCATACAGTAGCAGAGATCGTTCAACCAAGCAAGATGTTTATTGTCCAAGTTTCACATTCTCACACCATGCGCGCGCTTACGTTTACGAACCAAAATCCCAGTTCACAAAGCAATGGCAGTTTCCACTCATACGTCATGTGCACTTCTGTCAGGTTTTGTACGTGCAGTTGACGCTTCTTGCCGTAGGTATATTGTCTGTCATTTCTCGTCTGTTGGTCCGATTTTGTTCGGTGATGACTCGTCCGGTCGGTTATGTTGTTCGTAATCCAGTCGCTTTGAACTTTGACCGTATCTTACCTCCTTGTTGAGATATTCCATCGAGTGTTGGAATAATGGCGCCTCTGATTTTATCATCCATCACAATAGGTGTAGATAAAAAGTCTTCAAAAAGATGACTTTATGATTCTGTGGATACTTGTTTATCAGTTACTGTGGCATTAAGCCTACTTCTCTTAACGAGGTGTTTGAATTTAGTCGGTGATATCCGGTATTTCAGGTGGTTCACTGACATTTATCTGTCTTAGCCTAGCTGGTGATATTCCCTACCTGGTCTTATGTATCAAATTACATATCGTTCTTTCATGGTTTCAACCGACTTTCAATTTGGCAGTCTCTCGAATCATATAAGGTGCTCTGTTTGGGTTTGTAAACTATCTGTAGTTGAAAATGATTTCACGTCTGTCTAACAGTTTCTCAAGTGTTCAACCCAATCATCACATCGTACACGTTACTTGTTTACAAATCTTATGACTTTTCGAGTGGCATTTCGGGTTCACTGTTTCTTCCCTTTGTTAGACTTTTACTAGTTCTCATCACAGACTTACGCCTCAAACCCCTTTAGATTGTGGTCTAATTTTTCCATATATTGGTTGTAAAACATGCGCGATTTTGTACACTAGACAGTGGTCAGTAGTAATCAAACGAAAGAGGCGGCCAGTCCGGATAAGTCCCGCTAAATTACCGATTTCAATGAATAACTTCGAGACACGTAAAGGTCATCTCCAATCATTTTGGCGCGCTTCGTTCTTCTGCATGATCGCCATGTAACGTATAAAATCGTAAGCTAGAACAAATCAATTTCAACCCTAGGCGGGCGACGTTTTATTGAACCTCTTGACCAACAGATATACATCATATGACACCAGGTCAAATGATTTAATCGCCACTTCATATAGAACGGAAAAATTGTTTGTCCAATAATCGCACTTATGATAAAACTGACTTTTGCAGTCGTATGCCACGGGTTTAAGCTTGCCTTCATTTTGACCCCATGCAATTGATCGGACTATCCAGTGGTTTATACGATCGATATACGAAGTATTTCACCTTCTGTTTCAGTGCTGAGATTTGTCGGTCCTATAACGATCACTCGCGAGCAGCACGAACTTTGGCTGTCCTGAGTAGACTGATGTAGGTAGAAAGATTATATTCTTTTTGTATACGTTTACCCATGAGGGGTTTATCAAGCAGATATTGTTACACGCACCGTAAAGTAATTTACAACCACTTTCCTTTGTTTCTGTCACACAATCGTCCGGCGTTTTTTATTTAACGGCATCTCCTAATGAGGATTCTATCAACCTACACCGAGCTCGGAAAGTACCGGAAGCGTTTCCACATTAATTTTTGGTATAAACAGTTTCCGTCTGAATTTTTAAGGTGTATGAATCATGTTGACTATAGTACGACCGAAATACTGAAATATCAAGACGAAAATGCTCAACCGGAAGCTTTAAGTAACTAAAGTCAGCAGTGGAAGAGTGAAACCTTCTTGGATAGCTCACTGGCTGTATCCATCAATTCCGAGTTGTTCCGAAGATGGCAATTCCCATCCGCAGTTTGTCGGCTATGTCGAATATTTCGGGTCTGATAGTTAAAAATTCAAGCTTATGTTGCTAAATAACTTTAACTGAGCAGTACTACTGCCTGACAACGGTACATTTTGTCTTTTGCACTTCAACCAAGTAATAGACATTTCTCTACTGATGAGTAGTAGTGGATTTTGATTTTCGTACAGAATGAACATCACCCACAACTGATCGCAGCTGTCGCACTCTCATAGACTGCCCAGTCGGCCCTTTTCTAAACGAAGCAATAGACTCGAGTTTCGCTCTTGTTAGACCTCGTCAGTAGTGCATATCCTTGCCACGGTCTGGACTAGAAATCTGGCCACTTTTTAATGAGGCAACCGAGTTCAACACAGCGCAATTGATCTCAAGCTATTCACGACCGAATTGTCTTATGTGAACGCTCAATCACTTTCATCATCATCTTCAGGTTGCCCGATCACCTCGAGAGGAGACACAGTAATTGTCCTGTTAACTCCGCTCAACAAGTGGTTTAGCGTTCACGTATGATAATTCGGTCGTGCCTAATGTGATGTCAGTGGTGCAGTCGTCAACACGATTGTCTCAGGAAAGCGTGGCCGGAGTTCTAGTGTCGGCCGTGGCAAGGATGTGCATTACTGACTAGCTCTAACGGGAACGAAATATTTCTTTGTTCATCTCAGCCTTCTGGCTGAGTGTGCACTGGACTTTTTATCATTTTGAGAGCAAACGGCAGCTGCCAGTTACCCATTGCTAATCAGTTGTTCTGAAATTATGGTTTTCTCAATTAGTCTCTAGTATACTCCAACATTAGGTTTGTCTGTTTTCTAGTTATTTATGGAGTCATCTGCTCTTCAGTTGTATTATGGACAAACACGATCGTCAACCTATAGACGGAGTGCTTAAGATTTTTACATGGGGAACTGTTTTTCGAACAGACTAGGAGAGATGTCTATTTTTCAGTTGAGTTTAATATATATCATTTTACGTATGTCAGTGTTTTTCGCTTTGTTGATTAAACGGCCTCTCCAGTCGAAAAAAGAGCTGTTTTATTCAAGTTATCGAGTATTACTTTTGGTTTTCTGGTTCATTAGACAAGCCAGCAAGTTGTTTCTGAATTGCGCGCTGAGGAACCAGGAGTATAACTGAGTATTCAAATCAGTGCACATAAATCGGCAAGGATGTAGTATCTTCCTATCGTTCTGCTTTTAATTAGTTTCTATTTTTGCTCCAAGGCGTTCTATACGTGTCTTTTATTGGTCTTAAGGCGACCGGTTTTGTAACTTGCTTACCCTCCGGTTCTACTCACTCAAACATTTATCACCCCGTTCATCACGTATATACATCTTCTGGTACTTCATCCCCAGATGAAACTCTATAATCCAACCGCGGCAGACCTCGCTATCAGTTATGAACCTTATGGTGCACAGGGAAGACGCAACCGAAATTCAAGGCAATTGGGTCAATAAACAAACGGTAAGGTCACCAGTTATCTCCCGTACAAGTTAGGTGGGGCAGATTGAAGACGGCTCTACTCACTCCATCCCCCTGCTCGAGTTTAAACCAAGAATCTATACAGACAGGGAACTTGGCCAATTCAATAGTTTGAAACGAGTTCACAACTGACGTTCTGTTGAAATATCAACAGCATGTCCGCTATCGATATCTACTCACCTATAGGGTGATTACCATTCTGTTATTCTGCACAAGGTTAAAAATGATCTAAATTTCGGATGCAAAGTTCCGGTTTCGTTAAAACTGACAACGACTTAGCTACATGTGTGGCACTGTAGCCAAGCTGAGGAAAAATAACCCAAGAGTGGTCGCTGTTTTTGAGTTACCCAGTAAACTGACAGTCAGTATGGATGCTTCAGAACGGTTATTCAGTATCATACGGTTTCTAAGTGACTTTGGCTGACTTCTTGCAAAAGGCGATTGATTTTAGACAAAGGGTATCTGCTTTCCAGATAATTAAGTAAAACTAACTCAACTGGTCGGAACAAACAGATTTTTTTTCGGGATTAGAATTTAAACCCTAACCTGATCATTCATTCCGTTTGTTCTTGTGTGTTTATTCAATTCGCTCTTTATAACTAGAAACAACGGTGATGTTCACAGCTCGGTTTGACGGTTTAGGAATTCGGATGGTCGCCGAACTTGAACGTGGTTTGGTGACCAAACCCCACGCTCACACCCACACTTATGCACTGATGATGTCACCTCGTTTGGTGATGAAACGTTTCCAAACTAATGATTAGGCTAGACAAACGACCAAATACCTCAAATCTCTATTGTATTGTATGTTTATGCATGTGTAACCGCTATGAAAAATAGCCAACATTTCACTCCATTAGGAGAATTACTCAACAAAAGCTATTAGCTCAATGAAAACAGTAATTTGGTGCACGTTTGAATAAAATTGTAAATTTCTCTTCGATTCAAACTTTTGAAGCTATCGATTTCAAATTAAAGTCTTTTAAAAACTCATCGCCTTCTTTAGTCTTTAAAACTAAAGTTGTTCAACTTGCAGCCCCTTGGAGTATATTGCTTCTAGCTTCCGTTTTCTCACACACTTACAATACAGCCTTCTTTAGAAACGCAAGTTAGGTTTCATTGTAACAGACACATGAACGACCAATCCATTTAAGCAAACGAGGTGTGTGCTGTAGGCAGATCAGCAAATCGCTAGCACTTCGTTATCGAAAACTAGTCAATGCTGACAGAAACAAAATCCTAAGTGCAAACCATGGGGTCAAAAGACTGCTTAAGTCTGCCAGACAGTTGTTCAGCCTTTAGGTTGACATGGAGTGTAGACAGATTCCGGAGTATGAAGCCCTTGACCTAGAATTAGTGCAGAGATTAGTGTTCATTTGAGTTTTTGCTTCGGCAGTTTACATAACTAGTTGTCACAGAGTTAGTTTTGATGATCGTAGCCAGCTCGCACATGACCGGAAACTCTCTCTCCCCGTATTCTTTTCTAGTAACTGATCTTTCGTTGATCACAGGATGAAGTAATGGTGGTCTTTTCCATTCGATTTTTGGCCGCGGTGAAGATGGCTGAGTTTTTAAATACCCTTCCTTTTAGTCAATTCAGTGTGACCATTAGAATATTGGACCCAACCGTTTCAGTTCGTGACCCAAAGTCCAGAATAAGTTGCATCTCATAAACGAAGGAACTAAGTACACATACAATATTGACTAAAAAATTTCTTGGAGGTCACACTGATCTTAACAACAGTATTCCCATTCAAATCATTAACCTTCAATGGCTGTCCTGATGATCAATTTTTATGAAAGCAAGTCATTTGATGATTTCCTCTCAGTGTGTTGATAGACGAGTTTAGAGGAGATTCAGTGTCAGATTTATCTACTGGTTCAATCCTATTTGTCAGAAGAATGGAAAATTCTACTTTCTGCTTTGCTGTTGCAACAAACAGCATTTGGACTTTTTCAGCTGTACTGTTAGAAACTGACGTGTCTTTTGGTGTAGTCAAAAACCTTGCCTGCAATAGTGAGTTAAACGTTCGTTTTTTTCCCCGAATCGCTTAAGTCTACCAGATCTTCTTTAATACCGTCTACGTTTAGTGAAGTCCTTACCTCAAACATATTCGTGACCCGACTTTTGGTTAGGAGAACATTGATTCATATGGTGTCGAAATTTTTCCAAGTGTTTCGGGAAGGTGGATTCTAGCTCACAAAATGACACTTTAGCAATATCTCCCACTAGTTGAAGTCCAGATATAATTTCTGCTTGAATTGTTCGCCAAAAAAATTTGGTTTCTTTTTTGAAATAAAATATACTTTTGCCAATGTCAATAATTGCTTTGTAACCATCACATATACTGGGATTGAATCCGACAAAATGACCAAACGCGTCACTGAAATACGTCAATTATGTTGAGTTACAATCATCCTTGAAACTGGAGGCTAAACTCCAGGTTCTTTGTTGAGATCGGCTGGACTTCATTTGGTAAATGACGGTGTGGTCGCAGTTCTGCCAAAAATTGTTTGAATTTCCTAATCCAGTTTTAATAACACTATCTATTAAGTCGGTATTTTTGAAAACAGAATGGGGTTCCAATTACATCCGGCTTGTTGCTAAAATTTCGTCGTGGATAACGCAGTAAATGACGCGAATATCTGGACTCAATTCTCTTGTCGGTGAACAAAACCCCACAGTTCTCATCACCGGTGGGCTCAGTTATTGTAAACGGAACAGAAGATTTCCTAATCAATATTATTTTTAGTGAAGGGATCACTGTTCAGATAATAAGTATATTCTTTTTCGTAGTTAAGGGTGGATTGCAGAATTAAACTTCCTCGTTACAGCTGCTGTTACCGATACATCGTGAAAAAAATCCTTAAATGACAGATACGGCTGTTTGCGGTGGAAACTCTCCATCTTTCCTACTCCAAAATCTCCTTGAAATTAATGACCATGTTGATGAAAAGCGTTACCTTTTTTCTGTTTTATGGGTATTTTCTTTGTACACACCATCCTGATCATTGTAATGACAACAGACCTTACAGGTTCTTCTTCAATGTTATGAGACTTATTGTACCTCACACTTCCCCCTGTAATTTCTTGGGCGACCAGTGATGTTTCGCCAAAGAACACATCGGAGAAGTTCAAGGAACGTCCAGTCCCAATCATTTCGCATAAATTTACCTTCCTGTTCAATAACGCAGGCGCTTATCAAAGAAGTGTGTATTTTTCATAGTTAACTGACCTTAATCTGTTTGTTTCCAATGACTAATTTACAGAAATTTTCATACATTCTGCAGGAGAAAGCCTCCAACTTGATTGAACAACATTGCAACCATATTGTAACACTCGGTGTATACAAACGTACGCCAGCATCTTCTGCTGTTTTATTAAGAAGTTGTATCTAATAAGAGAGTATCATCATCATCATCATCATCATCATCATCATCATCATCATCATCATAACAGCCATGAGCCTGACCAAAAGGTACTGTGGCTCGGGCCGCCGCTCACCTCAACAGTGACGTGGAATATCCTAGAAGAAAACGTTACTAAAAGGAAGACTAAGCGGAATAACTAGAAATGGTATGAATACAGGTACGCCATTGACTGCGACACATTGCCATCTCGGATAGCGTCTCTAACCAGCGGTTTGAGTGATCACGAGGACCCCATCCAGGAAGGCGACACCTACCCGCTTTGCTCAATGGATCAATCAAGGTCTTCATATTTTGTGACCACGTTGTTGCTTGACCACCACGCGGTTTTACCCAACTGTTGGTGGTCTCAGTATATAAAGCCCGGTACGGTAAACGATCAGATGACATACGGAGTACGTGACCCAGCCAACGCAAGCTGTGTACCGTGATTAGTTGACCAATTGATCGCGCATCCCCAGCATTCCGGAATACGCGCCGGCGAACGACCACATTGCTCACGCGATCAGTCCACTTAATATGGGCCAATTGACGGAGACAACGATGGTCAAACACAGCAAGTCTGTTGATATCTTCTTTGTGAACAGGCCACGTTTCCGAACCATAAAGCAAAATGGAGCGCACACAGGCATTATATACCCTTCCTTTCAGCGACAACCGGACGTCTTTCCGACGCCACAGATGACGCAGTTTGGCAAAGGCAACTCGTGCCTTCGCAATCCTCGAGTATCGACCCACCACAGTTCATAAGTATCAGTTGTACACAGTCCACCTAGTAGAGACCGTAATAGATAAACTGGCAGAAAACTCATCGGGTAATGTACACAATTAAACACTGCATCAACTTCCAAAAGTTTCCTGTTTACTTACGTTGGTGCAGAACATGAATATCAAATAGAACGTCTGTTGGATAAGCGTTACTCTCGAATGTAACATATTCGTCACCACAAAATACACGATGCAAAAAATCCAACCAGAGATTAGCTTAAAGGAGTTGGTGTATGACATACAAATCAGGAACAATCCATTCAGAAATAGCGATTCAGTTTGCAACAATAATTTACAATCTAGGCAATAGTTCGGTTACATACTCTCCACAGTTCGTGTACTTGACTGGCCGTGCTTCGTTCAGCGTGGAAACTACTCTAGACCAGCCTCACCATGTCATAATGAGCTTTTGAGATGATTCACTGAACATGCACTTGTGTCCCGGCTCGCATTGTGCGTATGGGCTGGGCAAACAACGCAAATCTCCCCTGAGAGCACGACAGCTGGCATCTAAGCCGTGCAGACTTTTTTTCATGCGTTTATTACGCACGTCACGCGTGCCACAAGTGTCTATCGGTCCACACTTCTGTTACTACCAGGACATTGCGAATGTTTGTGTAAGAGTATTCCAAACCTTGTTTATCTCGACACACCGAGAAAGCTCCAATTTCTCAATAACTGTAGTCTTTCCGTAACGGATAGTTGACGTTCCATGACTGTTTGATTTGAATCTTCAAAGACTTTCGTTTCTATCTTAGGCAATTCGTAACCAAACTATGGTAAATTATGCAATTGCTAAAAGCTCTTACATTGCCAGAGGCCAAACTCTGGGGAGTATGAGGTAAATTTTCGTTCGTTGTACATGCCGGAATCTCTTGTGTTTACTGGCAAACCTTTGAAACTGATATCAATCAAAGATTATCCTAATGATAAGTTCGTTTGTCACTTAGAGTACGTACACAGGTTCTCCTAAATAATTACTTGTGAAAGTACCTGCAGGTCGGTTTTTTGATTTTATTGCTTCCATTGGTCATCGTGCTCACTTGTGAAAAATCTGTCATTGAAAGCTTTCAAATATGATTTGTACTGACACAGATCTGCACTATTTGGATGGTGTCGGTCACTGGAGACTCTGATCCACGATGCTTTGCTTAGTTGCATATGAGAACTCGTCTTACAAGACGCTTACTTCACTAACTTTGTTTCTCTCATTGTGAACCCAGAGGTTAGTTTGTTTAAATAGAAGCATATTGATACGTCGGAATCGCCAAGTCCAGACAGAGTTTCTCCTTTGTTTTTCTCTCTCTCGCTACAAAAGAACCGTGCTGATCAGTAGACCACGTGCGGAGAAGAGTAAAATGAAAAACTGTCAAAGAAGTGTGCATGTTACCGCCTTTTTTTAAGTGGAATTTATTAATTAACAGTCGTTCGGTCGTTCTTCGATTGTGCCCGAACTTGTAAAGAAACGACTTCCATTATGAGTACTTTTGAGGTTCAAGTTACAGTCCTGGGTTTAATTGCATGGCGGTAGAAGGTTCAATGTTTGACCACCCATTTATGTGCCCATAATGGTCGTGAGTGCAGACGGATTTCAACAGTCCCCGTGATTGCCAGTATACGACCTTTGACCTGTCTTGAATGCACTCTGTGGACTTGACAGACCGGCTTGAATGAATTGGTCGGATTGATCAGGTGGTTTGACTCGATTAAATGCGCATTGACCGCAGACGAACAGGATTTTATCGATCCTTGCATTAGGCACATCGGCTATTACCCTCGAATGCTTTCGGATAAACGTCATGTTGTGCGTCTTATTTAGTTTGTGTCAAATGAACAAAAGAAGGTGTAATCTGTAAACAGACAGCGTGTACATACGACAAATATTTCAGCTTGGAAATCAAAATTTATGTGGAAATAAGCCGAACACTTAATTTGAACTGCAAACTAGGCTAAATCTCCTAATTCCGTTCTCAACGAAGCTGTTGCTTTTGAAAGGAAACGACTAGTTATTTGCCTGAAGTTTGTGCCTTATCTATCTATTTTCGTTAGTTTATGTTTATCGGTAATATGCTCTAGATAGCCATTTACAGTATGCACGTTAACTAGAAGCTGTCGTTCATTTATAGTGCCATTGGAGCAGATATCCATGACTGCGCTTGTCAGATCTCAGATTAGATCCCTCTTTTGCCCTAATGATTCAAACCTACCAAAGTGTGTTCACTATCGTGTCCAGATTACTTTGCAGTTTGTTTCTCGTTTTAACGTACCATTCATGTAACAAGTCATGAACACGTCTAAACACGTTCTACATTAACTGGTCAAATAACATCGCTTGTTCTTTATAAATATTATGTAGACGATATTATTTCCATGACGGATGAATCAAAAGGCCTCAGTGAAATATTGGCCTACTTCAACTGTTCTGCACTAATTTCCGCCTTGCCTTAAAGCTTGAATTACCTGCTGATATAGCATTCTTTTGGAGGTGTTCATGTCCGGTTGTGAGAATGGCACGATACAACGGACAATATATCGTAAAGCAACTGAAATGGGGCAGTGTACCAACTGTTGGTTTTGTACCATTAGGACAACAGGGGAACCTAGTCAGATTTTTTGATAAGCAGCTCTGTTAAAATATGCTCGAATGGCTACGTCCTATCTGCCCATCAGATCCCCGTTCAAAAACTGATTTCACGCCTGTACTTATTAAGTTCATTCCTTCCCCTTAGTGCTAAGCAAGCGTGACAAGATTTTACAATGTTGCTATATCAACCAAATCAACAACTTTGTGTCATTGCACGGTGAGAAATTGAATCCACCGTAGGTTATACCAATCGTATAATACTTCCCATACCGTGTTCAAGATGATACGTTGAACTGTAACAAAAGATACAATAATCCAGACAGCCATGAAGTTGTTCACGGAGTAATTCCCTCCTTTCCTTCCGTGTCACATGTACAAACTGTCTACTCCAAAGCTTCTGTCTCATTAAGCAGGAATTTAAACTGGTAGTGCTCTTCTGTCCAGCAATCCTTCGTATTCGCTGAATCGACCATCATACCAACTTTGGACTCTGAGATTTTCGTTCTCTGCTGATCTGCCTTGGTATCATCATGCAACTGCCGTTCAGTCAAAAACCATGCCTTTCTTTTTAATCCGTCGTTAGACTCAAGTTATTTCGGAAAAAATACCTTTCATGATTAGTATGTTGCCACTTTGATCCCCGGTCCTATTATCAATACGTTTCGATTAAAATGTATCTAATCTATATCACGTGTTTTAAATTGATCATTTTTTATGTCGCTTGTTAACTATAGGGTTTTCAATGACTTCTGCATCCGTTATGATTTTGTCTACGTGTCTCACTATTCTCATTTCCTTAAGCCTTACACCGTGCATGTATCCCACAGAAAGACTAGACCGTCCTTTGAAATTATGTTTACGCATATTCCTGTGCATCTCTCGTTATAAACACAAAATACTGAATGATCTGAGGGAAAAGCCGATTAATGTTCAATCAGACAAGGTTTTCTTGAGATTTCTCTCGTCACCTTGTAACCTACAACATTCAATTACGGCCCCTTTAAATGATTTGTATTATTGCGGACTACGAATCAGTCGAGATATCGTAGAACACGAGTTGACAGTACCTTCTTTACACAACTGGCTTAAAATCTTAACCCATGAAGAACAAAGAGTTAACGCATCGGGTAGCCTGGACAGGTCTTCTTAATAGTAAGGAAGTGGAGGGGAGTCTACAGGAAGGAAGGTAGTTCCTTGTACACTTGTGATCTCGGTCGATCTTCTCCAGCTGCGATGGTTCGTTTTTTCGCAACAACCTGCGATCATGCGGAAAGGATTCATGGCATGGCTGAAAGTTGCTATCAGGTCCGCTGAATCAGACTCCACGACACGATTTATTACTAGTCATTGTTACTAATGAGTAGTTAGGGTTTTCGAACCACATTTGCTTGCAGCCTTTGCTTTCATATAGACTGTAGAACTTGTCCAGTTTGAAGGAGAACTGGCCGCTCTTGTCAGAGTCCATCCGTAGTACATATCTACCCGGAGTTTGAACGCCTATCTAAATCTTTTTAAGACGACCATGTGGACCGGTGCACCTGCGGGACTAGAATTCCGCTCACGCTTTCTTGAAGGAACCCTGTTGGTCGCAGCCTGATTGGCCTCCTGTTAGGCACGATCGAATTATCATAGCTGAAAGCTGAACCACTTTCGCTCATGAGTAGTGATCAGGTTGCCTGATCGTTTTGATGGGAGACAGTTACTGGCTGCTAACTCTAATCGATAATCTCGCGATTAAGACTTGCGAAACAGGTCAAATCTCGGATCTCATTAAACTTTACAGACAGTGTATTATGTCACCGGTTTTCGTCGATTTTTTCTGTTGTCGAATTGTTTCCTATCAACTATTAACTCTGGGTGAACTCGCTTGCTGTTGAGTATTTTTGTTTTGCTTTCACCTAAGTAGTGTTAACGTGAATTGTCACACCTACGTAGTGGCGATCTCAAGGTAATTAACTTACCTAACTACCACCAGGTCAAGAGTGTAACGTGGACATGTTTGGAGGTGCGAGATTCATTTAACACAATAGGGTTGCAGTCAGCAAACTTGCATCCAAGTCGTGACGGCCGGATTTAAAATCCTTTTCCAGTCGAGGCTGCGGAACAACACTACGGATTATGATCGACGAGTTGTAAACCTTTTATTCTGCAGAATATGAGGGAAATGATCTGTTATGACTTATATTTAATTTCTCACTTTGTTCAACTTCTCACTCCTCGGTTGTCTTACTAAGTTAACCACTGTTTTAGCTTGTAGTATTTACCTGTTTTATGTAGTAATAAAACTTCTTGTGAGATTAACTGCTCAACAGTACTTACATTCGAAAGTGCGCACTCATATGAAGTAGTTGAGTGCTTGCAACCAATTTTAACTGAACGTACGTGTTCCAAATCTTGTTTCTTTCTCATACATACAGGAACTTGAAGGCCCGAGCACAACCGAAAATGGAGACCACTCTCAAAGTTCAGGTGAGCTGCAAACACTCGGCCTAACACGTATTGAGTAGCTTGGTAGTTTCCGACAATCTATACAGACCTATGCAAACGGACACGCACGTTAGATGAGTCATTGACATTCTGTCTATACTCATCAGCAGTTAGATGTGACCAAGTTATCCGGTTGACTGTCTTACTGTGTTGTTGTGACAGATGGACCAGCAAATAGGACGTTGGAATTTAAATAGTTTTATGTGATATTTTGTTGCGTAGGGTTTAGTGAATGCATTCTCCACTATCTCTTTTCTTCTCTGTCTCCGAAAAATCTGTTGTTGCTAGATAACCTACGTAACATCAAAATTAACTTGAAAGAATGTGAGCACCGGAAATGTTGGTGCACAGATAGCAGCCTTCGTAGCTGTGACACAGTGAGAATAAAAACAACGTCAGGTGCGTACATTAGTCATATTGTAAGTTGTTAACTGTGTTAAGATGCTGCAACTCTCATCAGCTTCACTCAGTTTGTTTTCTTGACCAAGCTGAGCTCTACTTGTCAACGTTTCTTATTGCTTTATGCCACAAAGGAAGCATGCAGCTTATGATTATCTATGATTTTGTTTGTCGTCGTGAGCTTGTTCAACAACCTGAAACTCAGTTATTGGCAGCCCTGAGAAAGGATGCTTACAATTTGTTTAAACATTGGCGCAAAAAAGCATCTCGAATCCTGTACTGCCTGGTTAGGTTCTAGTCAGTCACCCAAATCAGTAGGTCACATGCTTTGGTTTCCTTCGCTAGGTAAAACCTGCTGACTTTTGCTTCTAGTGCGAAGATGCGGTGGGATATACAACGTTGGTCCGTTTGTTCATCTCTTCATCGGTTTGATCCGGGTCGATAATTCAGCCTTTCCCCGCTCATATGCACACGCGCAAATATAGCCCATCTCGCCCATTCGTTCGTGTGCGTCCTAATTTTGGACTGCCTACCAGTCTGTCTCGAGCGTGGCCAACAGCTGTGACAGGAATTCGGAGATCCTAGCCGAAGCCGTAATCCGCAAGCAAGCGTTCTGCACATGTCCGGCAGTCTTGCGTGCGTGTATGCGTCTACAGAGAATTTTCTCCCATCCAGTTTCTTGCCTGGCATCGTTATACCCGCACTACTGTCCAGACAAAGCCGGTAATGTGTGTGCGTGTACACGTTGGTTGGTAAAAAAAATTAGATTTTCAGAACGCGTGTTTCACATCACGGAGACAGGATGCTCGCCAACCTAGTTACGTATGTAATGTCCTCAACCCTAAATATATAAGACTTTGACGGTTGGTCAAGACCAACAGCTTAACGCCCACACACACCATCCCAACTGTCATACTGCAAACCATTATTGTGTTTTCTGGTAGTACTGTTGCATAGCCCATCTAGTTAACCAGCTAGCTTAACGAAACCTGACCAAATCCGGTTTCGGGAATTCGGACTGCGGCTACCGTGAGTAGGTGGACAATCGGGAGTGGCATAAACTGAGTTTGGAGTGTACTGCGTGAGAGCGTGTGTGTGGGTTTATATGTACGGTCAGCTTCTGACACTAATAGCAAGGCACGCCCGACGTCGGTTGCCGGTTTTCTCCACTGTTTAACAATCAACTGGCCTGCCATAATCCGTAGGCTAAGATTTCTTCCGCCCAAATCGATCTGTAGGGCTTTCCAGACACAAGTGTGCACAATCCAAAGGGATTTTTATTTAAAAATTGTTTTTATTTTATTGGGGATAACGGAAAAAATTTCGCAAACTGCACAATTACGACGTGCCGTTCATAATGCAGACACTTGAGCAGATTGTACGCGGTTGACATGATATTATACAATCTGTGTTCAACTGAAGATCTGCCACAGCCTAGCTGGAATCACATGTTCTCCATACTTCCCTATTGGGATGGACGTGTTAGGGAGTTGACAGCATCGATATTGATTGAGAAACCTGTGTTGAGAAGTGGGGCGCATTTTGTCAAAGTACTTGAGTTCAGTGAATGCGCACAGTTTTAGTGCACCTCATATATTATTCAGTGTTATTGCTAATTACTATCCGTTGTTGAGTTTTTTTGCCGCGTGGTAACTGCTTCACTGAAGTGAATATAATGAGTACCCGTTTTGTTGCTCACTCAGATAATTCTTGAACTATGAAGGCACAAGTTAGTATATTTTACCCATGGAGTGAACACTTCTCAGATACCTCTGCCCCGTTAAGCAACCAGGTTGTCAGACTGGTTAACGAAAACGTTGTCCCTAACACCAGAAATCCTCTCGTTCGTTTCCCAGTGGTAGCGAGTGCCTTCCACTATTCGTACTTTCACGCTAGATGGTCTGTTTTTGGTGATGTGAAAGTTATAATTTTAATGAGTTGAAACTGAACTCCACACTAGTATATTTGTCTATACTACGCTTGCGAATAACAGAAGTGGAAACAGTGTTTACTCACTAGCTTACATCACACGACTAGTTTTTTCACGGTTGGTTTCATCATTTCGAACTGTGGCTTAAAACGGTATCTGTCGTTTTATCAATCAAACCTCTTATCTGCCAGGTCAGCACCACGGATCAACTAAGACTTTTGTTTGGTTTCCTTTCAGTAAGCACCCAGTTTCGAGTAAGAAATGGTAGATTAACCAGTAAATGAACAGTTTGTTTTCACCCTCCTTTATAAACCGCAATCGCAGTGTATCCAACTGGTTGGTTCAGACAAGAACGAAATTGACTACGAAATGTATGTTAATCGATGAGTAGATGAGCAATTCAGAGTTCTGATTGTTGAATGACATCTATACGTGACCGCAGCCTTCGCAATTCAAACGGATGTTTCGACTGGTCCGCATGCAGTGGATTCATTAAACCGGAATTATGTTATTGTTAGAGCTTATTTATAATGTTCGTCTTCCTCCGAGCTAGTGATAGAACACCGATACTAAAACAAAAACTGAAGTCGTGAACTACCACATGAAACCTATGCCCAAAGCTGTAGGCTGAACGGAATATTAGGTAACACAATTCGAAAAGGAAAACCATCTTTTTGCGAACCGAACTACAGAACAGCTGCACGATTTACTGTCCAACTAGTTTCATCGCATCTCAACGGGTAGACATCGTAGTGTTGATGTGTACATGGCAGATTCAAACAAAGTTACCACCTCAGCAATTGATAGTCATGTCTTTCTGTTAGTAAAAGTGTGGCTTCGGTCTGGGTATACCAATAATCCTAGCAAGGTGAAACAGTCTTTGACTGTTGATTACATATATGACTTTGTAAACAGTAGCTGTGGTCATTTTTATGTCCATATGTCAGCAAACGACGTGTGGTCGGAGGTACCGCCTTTTGCGTTGTCCTCGTCGCACGACATCAGTCACGGGAGCTTGTTTCATCTCACAGTGCGCCCAAATCGGATCAGGTTCATCTGCTGGATTGCACAACTACCGTTTAGTTCCGCCTGTATGGGTGGTTTGGAATCTACCTGAGATCTGGTAAACAGATAAATTTGAAATACAGCATATTTGCTCGAAGGCTTCATATGTAGCTGGCTGGATAAACCACCGCGACGAGGATGCTTAAAGGGTTAAACAACTGCCAGTCGATGTCGTAGAATCGGTTTTTCCATTACGCTGTCGTCTTCCTAACCTAACCGTGAGGTGGTGCGCCGCATAACACAGTTATGTTTTTGTTCCAGTCTCGTCAGGCTTGTTGTAAATGAGTGGGCATTTCCCAGACACAGCAAAATCAAGTAAGAATCAGCACACGCTTGCATTGAACTGGCATAAAGCTATTAAAGTTTAACTACTGACTGTCGTGTATTCATTATATCGGCGTAAGCTCCGACAGACAGCTGTTCGGATGTTACCAAGGACGCGTTCTGGGACAACCTCGTTGACCTTCAGAAGCAAACTAAACACCCAGACATCATCATACTAGCGGGTGATTTTAATGTCTAGCTTGGTCGTCTTTCTTCGGATGGGAAGCGGTGAGGAGGTATGTTTGGTGTCCGGGAACAACGCACTGACAATGGCGAAAGACTGCTGTAGCTGTGCGCATCTCACGGTCTCTATATTTCGAGCACCGCATTTCAATACAGGAAAAAGCAGTGCGTTACCTGGAGACCTCCGTGTGCTTCCCAACCGTGGACACAACTCGATTATATAACAGTCAGTTACAGATGGCGCCACTCTGTCAAGGAATGTCTTGCCTTTTGGAGCAAGCACCTGGACTCAGACCATGCTGTTGTGCGTGCCCCTTTTGCTTTGTCATTTGCCCAGAAGACCTGTGCTCGTAAATTCAAGGTGCTTAACTGGAATTCAAGCGGTGAGGATGTAAAGAACACTTACCAGAAGGCGTTGGTGGAGAAGTTGCCCAGTTCGAGTGAGATAAAGGATCCTAATGAACACGTGACAACCACAGAGGCATCAGTTTGGTATCAGTTGCGTCCAAGCTACTCACTGGCCTCGTTCCACGTCGATTCACTAAGCCCAGAGGAAGTGAGATACGCGAAGAACAGGCGGGATTCTGATCCGATCGATGGTGCGATGGTGCGATGGTGCGATGGTGCGATCGATGGTGCGATGGTGCGTTGCAACGGATCTTGGGACATCGGACTCTTACAGACACTCGACAGTCGTAGTCTTTCTGGGCCTAAAGGCTGCTTTCAACTCAGTTGCTCATAACGTTCTCCGGAACTGTCTTCTTTGCAAGGGAGTACCAGGGATATACGTGATTCTATTGAGATCACTGTACGCTCAGTCTGCAAGCAGGGTGAGAGATTATGGACAACTGTCTCGGGCGTTCATCACTTCTAGTGGTGTTTGTCAAGAGTGTCCAGTTTCTCCTTTCCTGTTTATTTTTGTCATGAACGACATTCTGGAAGGTGCGCCTCGCGAATCCAGTAGGCTTGGTGTTGAGCTTCTTCCTGGCGTTAGATTGACCGATCTGGAGTATGCGGACGACATTGTCTTACTTAGCCCCTGTGCTGAAGAAATGCAGACCTTGATGGGCAAAGTGAGTGACCGGGCTGATCTGTATGGAATACGCCCCGCACCTTCAAATTGCAAAGTGTTGCTCCAAGACTGGGGTATTTCCATTCCTACTTTCTTTATTGCAGGTAATTCGCTTGAGACTGTGAACAGTTTCACATACTTGGATAGTATTATCTTGTCAGCCTGTAATATTGCTGATGAGATATCAATGATAGTAACAAAGACACGAGTTGCCTATGCGAAACTGCGTCATCTCTGGTGTCGGAAAGACGTTAGGTTGTCACTGAAAGGAAGAGTATATTATGCTTGTGTACGTTCTGTTTTGCTATATTGTTCGGAAACGTGGCCTGTTCACAAAGAAGATATCAACAGGCTAGCTGTGTTTGACCATCGTTGTCTCCGCCAATTGGCCCATATTAAGTGGACTGATCGCGTGAGCAATGTGGCCGTTGGCTGGCGCGTATTCCGGAATGCTGGGGATGTGCGATCAATTGGTCAATTAATCACAGCACTCAGCTTGCCTTGGTTGGATCACGTACTCCGTATGTCATCTGATCGTTTGCCGTACCGGGTATTATATGCTGATGCCACCAACAGTTGGGTGAAACCGCGTGGTGGTCAAGCAACAACGTGGTCACGAAATATGAAAACCCTGACTGCTCCATTGAACAAAGTGGGTAGGTGTCTCCTGCCTGGATGGGGTCCTCGTGATCACTCAAACCGCTGGTTAGAGACGCTATCCGAGATGGTGGTATGTCGCAGTCTATAGTGTACCTGCATCCATACCCTTTCTAGTTCTTCCGCTTTGTCTTTTATTAATTTTTAAACTTCTTCTTGATATTCCACGTCATTGTTGAGGTGAGCGTCCACCCGAGCCACAGTACCATTTGTTCAGGTTCATGGCTGTTATGATGATGACGATAATGATTATGTCTGACTGGCCCGTGTATCCTTTTTGTAAGCAGGTCATTCGATTGTGCGTTCTGATTGCCGCGTTATCAGGATGTGCATAGTGTCTAGAACGTGGCCAATTTCATGCTGACTTAACAGCTATATGCACGGATTCGTTTAATACACCGTCGAGTACAAACTCTCAGCGTTTTCTCAACAGGCAGAAATTACGAATATTTCCACTTAAACAGCATCCACACTTGCCGCCGCTTTAGCGTTCAGATTATCATTACGTTTGACACACTTCGGAAGGAAAAACAAGTATCGAGTTTCGCTCTTATTAGAGCTCATCAGTAGTGCATATCCTCACTTGGATCGAAATTTACACTCCGACCATCATGTTTTTGAGATTAGTGTGTTAGCTGCAATGCCAGTAGCCTCACACTAGATATAACCGAATACTGGCATTCGAACTCCCAATCGTAACCATGTGTAAATAGTGTTCAGCCTACTTGATCATTTCGAAAGCATAATAAGCGGTATCGTTCTGTTCAGTCTAGTTGGTAACCCCTTGAGCTGGATAGCTTGTGACCTTGAGTGTCCCCTGAGGGCGGGAAGTAGTGTTCGAATGGACGTTATGTCCACATCTCGTGAGTGGCGTAAAGTACGCTAGATCTAACTTCATATTCCTGTTCTTAATGTTGGATTTACCCTATCCGTAACAGTGAGCTAGAAAGATGTCTGCTAAGTGTACTCCCCATTGCTACAAACTTTACCTGTTGATATTCTTCTCCGTGAAAGGGAGATTTACTGTTTTCGCGGGAATTATTTCTCAGCGAGATGTTGCAGAACTTCTCATAGTCTGTTATGGCAGACAAAGGTTTTTGACGACCTTAACGAACGTTTTTAAACTAGACTACTTGGTCGTTTTCAGTAGTCCACAATTTACTATTTTTTTCAAAGCAAAATGCGAGCTAGTGCTGATTCGGCTACACAGAAGCCTTACAGTTCGTCTTAGTTTATTATAGTGTTTGTAGTGTGATCAAGCAGAAGTGAAGTAGAACGTCGTTACTGATAAGCGCAATCTTGACGGAAAGATACGAAAGACATGTCCGACTGTGAATCGGGTGTTCTAATGGAACGAAATTTTGTACAATGTTCGTCAATACGATATGACCTCTCAAACCGCTATGACCCGTTAGTTCGATAGACAGTTAATAATGGATTTTTTCTGTTGTACAGAACTCAGTAAGGACAACCAACAATCACGTGTAAGCATATAGACAAAATGAATCTGAAAACACAAGTTAACGTGGTAGTATCGGCAGTCGTATCGAAGCAATCATTTAGGTCGACAGGAAATGGGACGTGTGAGCACGAATGCATCAAACCAAGTGGTCGGTCAGTGCTCGAGTAGATTACACACATTGCTTGTGCGCAGAAATGAGGTACCGTTTTCCCAGACACAGA
This sequence comes from Paragonimus heterotremus, assembly GCA_013368495.1. Lineage (NCBI taxonomy): Eukaryota > Metazoa > Platyhelminthes > Trematoda > Plagiorchiida > Troglotrematidae > Paragonimus > Paragonimus heterotremus. The sequence goes on along the minus strand of LUCH01001939.1, from coordinate 69,545 downwards.
GCTTTCATTGTAACAGTACATGCACTTTATCCAAGTCATACTTGGCGTGATACTCAAGCTTATCTGATCCCAATTTAAGTGATGCATCTTTACACAGTAGGTTGGGTAACGAATATTTGGTGTGTTTTGGTGAAAGGTGGGTCGAATATCGTCTTGTGGATTGAAATATCACTTTAGTGTAGTTAAAGAACTGTTACTACTCCATCAGTCCAGCTTGAAAACAAACATCATCGGTCAAGAAACATTATCTAATAACGCAAGGACATGCATTTTTTTCACGACGTGATGTGAAAAGTTTATTTGCAGCAAACCAACCCACCGTGTTTTGCACAATTGTGACGTCACCTTCAGCAATCAAAATGTACCATTTGTATATCTGTCTTATTAATACTTAAGATTTTGAGTTTCAACCTCTCACAGCAAGCTAGTATAGCGAGGATTAGTGGTCACACTACACAACCCTTTAGTAGTCAGATGGGGCACGTATTTAAATGGTGTATTAGTCAAGGAAAAATACAAGGAATTTTGAAGTGCACTCCGGCAAGAAATGGTGTTTTCCATACAGTAACTTGGCACCGTGAACTAGGGAGTTCAGAGCTTACTGTTACTTGGAAGCAACCGCTTGTGTTCGACCTGGTGTTGAGCCATACAACTAGTGAGTAGATTTTCCGAACCAAAAATCTTTTTATCACCCGCCTTCTCAGCTCATTCTGGTTAGTACCGCGGCCAGGATTGAGGATAAAGATCCCGTAGCCACAGCCGTTTGAAGTTGGGGACATCCGAAACCTCCTAGGTGATTTTAATGACGTATCATGAGTGTTCGGATTCAAGATCGACTGGTCGAAGCTGTGACATAACACAATCTTACAGAGCATGGAACACCAAGTAACATATTGCCCGACTAAGAGGAGCTTATTCGGATCGCTGATCTTAATCATTCAAAAACACATGTCTGGTGTGTTGGTCAATAAGTTAGTATACGATATATTCGATATTTATCGAGTTCTTTCATTTTCGCGGCAATACTGTGAGCCACCAAATTTGTGTAATGTCCTACCCATCTTAAAGCCCGGTCCTTGTTCAAATTAAGTGAACCTGGAGTCTTGGAGTGTTTGTTGCAGTCAACGAAATTACCAGTTAAAGAACATCCGGGGAATGACAAAAGTGTAATTGGAACGTGAACCCGGATAACCTTCTACTGAAGCATTGTGGAAAAAACAGAAGTTATCCAACTCGTTAGCCCTCATCTGTTACACAATATCCCTGGTGTTCGTACGAGTGTATGCCAGTGTTTATTTTCATCGGTTGATATCGTACGATAGATCATCATTCTCACTAATATTTATCGTCCTTTACTCTTTCATTTGAAACTTGATAGGTCTGTGCATAAAATTCCAGCCAATAACATATGGGCTCGTATTAGTGAGACAAGCTACATTTTTAACACGTCTACCACTCTTGCTTGTTTCTCACGATCTGCATACAAATCTCAAACAGACTGACACCCGGATTTAAGGTCACCTAAGTTTTAGAAGTGTACCTAACCTCACAAAAACTTGATTCAAGTAGGACATAAAAATGAGACTATTTGTGGAAATTTTTTCTATTTTATTTCGTTGTTTGCGAACATGAACTTTATATTCGATTTTGTCTTCATATAGCTTCAACAAGCAACTAAATGATAATGACTTGAACTATCTGTGATTCCTAGTGACCCGGTTACAGACTGTTGGGTTGGAAACGAACACTGTGAACAATGTGTTGATGTTGTTAGCTTTTATACTATATATATACATGCATATGTATAATGTCTGTCTGTTTTTCTTCTCACAGGTTCAAAGGAATACTCCTGTGACAGATGCAGTAAAAGCTTCACAACAAAAAAATATCTACGCTCACACTTGAAAACAATTCATGAAAGTAGGTTTGGACAATAGTACTTTTGGCAATTTGGCTCTTGACCATGTAGATCTGATTTCAAGGGACGAGTTTCCTTAGCATCCTGCTAAAGAGGCAATTAAGTGTTGTACCTTGGATCTTTCGAGTTGAAGAATAGTCAAGTAGCTGGTTCTCTCATTACCGAAATGCTGTTCACAGATTTGGAGAAGAGTTGACTGCATGGACCCTTGGAATGGTGTTACCTTAGAGCTCTTGCTTTTAGCTCCGTCGTTTTACTTCTTGAAAGAATTCCCGTGTGGACGTTACATCACTCACTCACAGATGGGACAATCATGAACCTAAGGTTTTCGCACACTGAGTTTGTTTACCACATCTAACAGTCGAGATTTTACTGCAGATTTCCTTCCTGGTTAGAGCAGTATGCCCAGTATGCCTACTCAGGAGTGTTCAAAAGCAGTTAAGCGCACTGATTAATAGAGGAAAGTATATACCTGTAAACTGTTGTTGCAATCTGGTGAGAATGCTTTCTTTGCTTGCTAAATCCAACAAAACCCTTGCAACTGTTACCACAAACGATTCACTGTCTGGACCGGAAGTATTCCTCATTACTTTGTTGATGATAAATATTTCCGATCCAGATTTCCTCGGATTCTTAAACACCGGATGCCCATTTTATTAAAGACAAAAATGTTTAAATCTACTCCTTCAGTTGAAATATGACACCCATCATTCCACATAGAAATTGTTTTACGTCATCTGTTGGATCTTGCCAGATGAATCTTTGAAAGCGTTTCGTCACCGAACGAGGTTCCCTCCTCACCACATGAAGGACCAGTTCTGTGATTCCATATTCAAACGTTTGCGAATTGACAGCATTACACTGTTCGTGGGCAAAAGGCTTGCAGTTCAAATATTAGATTCGACGAACAACCTAACTCTAACATTGTCAAGCCGAGCTACCGAAGTCATCACTACTCTCAACCGTGTGTATCTCATGTTTCTAACACGACAGTATGCTTAATTCATGATTAATCATCAGTATACACTTCTTAACGGTCAAGTGTGTGCATTAGTATTAACAACCTTGGCAACCTTGGTGAAATGCTACTATTTCCCCATTTCCTTTAGTGTGCAGTTCCTACTTGTGATGTACACACAAAACACATTTTTAGAATATATGCACGCTACATAGCTCGCACGTCAACCCACTCATAATCAGGTTTTAACGTAAAAGCTAATTTGCATAACATTTTACATCATGTTTTCCTTCAAAAGTTAATTCTTAACCTACAAGAAAATCAAGAAATTCCCTTTCCGTTGCCTTAGAGTCATTGGTTATATAGTTGTATATAATAGTCTAGAGGTAAAGCCATCTAAGTGAATTCGCCTTATAGTTCTGGAATCCAAACAACTTGTTTCATGTGAAGCGGTCGAAACTGTTTTCAACTGATCAGAAGTTGGTTGTACGCTTCGTGCGCTTGCATTCTTCCGGATTGTTTGAATAAGCTCCCAATTTCTTTGTAGGTCTAATTGCAGAAAATCGGTCGTTTGTAATGTAGTTTATGAGCTTCTCTAAAGCTGTCCGTATTCAACATTAATCTTTGTGTGATTATAATTCACCTAAGTGTTTGTAAAAACTTCTTCATCCAAGGCCTCCCAGACGCCTCCCACAATTTGTATTATTCTGCTGTCTTTCAACTTTCAATGTTGACTGGCAGTTTAATGATCTGCACAGTTAAATATCAACCTAGAAAACTTGACTTATCTCGCGCTTTATTTAACACGAGCTTTTTAGTCCACCTGGTGGAACATTTGCCACGTTTGAGCATGATGTTTCTGTCGCTGGTTCGAATCCAGCTGAAGTCCGGTGTCTTCGCAGTTGGGTTTCTTCTAAATTATAAAATCTCCCAAACTAGTTAACAGCAACAATAGTGAAGGTCACCATGCCACCAATCAGCATAGCGGAATAAAGGTCGAACAGGTAAAAAACAGCGAAGGTTACCTCCCGGTTGTTCTGGACATTTCCTCTCATTTTGATAGGGTAAAATCGTTTTTTCGAGGAAGGGCGGCCTTGGATGGAAAAAATGATATTCTTTGGCATTATGATGCGGGTTCTACAATACAACTGTAATTAATTCGTTTGATCGCGGACTAGCGAATGCGTGTAAAACACCCGGAGATTTTCCCCTGTCGCAAACCAAACGGACTATTCTCACTGTTCACTGAATTTCATCCAGTCTTACTTCAGCATAATGTACTGCCTGACGATCTCGTGTTAAATCAGGCATAGACCAATAAAATCTATTCGTCTGTTGTCATATAGTTAGTGTGCCCCTTGCTACTAATTAAACTTCTCGACTGTTCTTCCACAGGCCCCCGGCTGTTTATTTGTCCCTTGTGCGGGAAACAGTTGGCAAGAGAAAAAGGATTGAATCAGCACGTACGAACTATTCACGAAGGTTGGTTTTGTGCAAATTCGTACAAATAGTCTGCTCCGTATTCAGTCTAGTGCCTCATGTGTAGTCGATAAATTCTATAATTAACAATTGTTGTTTTTAATACAAGTAGCTGAATGTGTCTTTTTCTGATTAATGCTCAAACTGGATAACCAGCCTTAATCTGTTGTCGAATAACTCACATGTCCCGATTCACTCGCTCCATATGTCCTCACAAATAGCGGTTTGAATGTACTTACAACTGTGAGTCACAACATCTTGAAGTATTTCTCATACAACTTGGCATACCGTCATCAACCTCAACTTACTCGTAGTAAGACTAGCCTAATAGTACAAGACAATTCGGATTATGTGATTGTGTATTATGGAATGCGATGACATACATCACATGTATGAGGTCAGTCAACGGTGCAAGTGACTGCATTACCCGGTCGGTCAGAGTATACCCCCACACCAATGAATTTTTCTCGTAAATGGGAGAACATGTGTGTAACCGAATTGCCCTGATGTATTTCTGATGGCGTGTGCTAAATCTACACGTGGTTGTGAGTAAAACAGACTTGAGTTTCCCTGTTATTCTCATCTCATTTACTGGTCATGACTGATTCAGACGTTTCGTGCGCTTAAGTGTCTGTACTCAGTGATTTCAAACCTCTGCCTGTCAATCGGAAGCGTGAACTGTATATTATGAACTCACACAAACTTTACTACCTTCAATTTTCTGCTGTTCATTTTTTCTTTGTTGCATCTGTACGGACATGTGTGTCGATTCGCACATATAGTGTTTGTTTCCGAAATAATTAACCTGGCCTATCAAGGAAATATCATATAACTCAAGTTCTAATGAGGACCTATTCAGACAAGGACATGTAAATAACTAAATTTAAACCCTGTAACTTTCTGACGGAAGATGGTTTGTAATCCGACCTTCCATACACTTAAAAGTGATACTGAACAGAAAGACTAGATTGTTACTTTGAACAGCAGTAGTACTCTCCTTTAGTGAATAAGAACAAGCTTAAAGACGGCTTGATAACCATTAAGTTCTAAACCCTAAACTCACTTCCACTACATTTACAGAAGCCCGGTGGGAAGTTAATTGACTCTGTATTGGTTAAGCTAACAAAAGAGCAGCCAAGTACACCTGGTGAATTGACTAGCTTTTTCTGTTTGATTACGGTCCAGTTACGTCATCATCGGATAGCAACAGCTTCATCAGACGGTGAACTTCGCCTGCCAGCAAATCCCGTTCCACGTGGTGGAATCATCTCAGAAAAATAATTGGCTATTGGTTTCGGCCAAACAAATGGATCTTAAATGGGGTTGGTGGTTAATTTGCCTGATCGAAAGCTTGAGGGGCGTTGCCACAGGTTGCGTACGGCAAAGTGTTCAATCGTGTGAAGGACATATTTTTTCAGGCAACTTGAATTTATAACAGAAAAATATTCATGGTCCATCCTAACAACAGCAAACAACAGGCCAATGCAAATGAGTGGCTCACTTCTGTAGAGTCGCACTTATCCACTGACAAGTTCCTCCCGTTCCGAACTCATACTTCTGTTGAGAGCAAGGCGTTAGGATCGCTCAGCCCAAACTTGAACAGGCAGAAGTTCAATCACTACAACCGTCCTGGTCACTAATTAGACCATGTGGTGCCTGCTAGCTTCCATTCCGTCTTTCATGAACACGAGAAACAAACGATGGTTTGACCAACACTCAACCGTCTTTAACATGAGATTACTTCAAAATGTACACGTGACTGTTGCATATTTTGTTTCGTGAAGCCCCCAACCGTTAATTTTATGACTTGCGTATTTTTACATATATACCATGTAAGCCCATAGTAAAATGGCACACCTGAGTTGAACAAGCTGCAGCTTGCTTACTAGTTTTTCGCAAATTTATTTGTTTCCACGTTCCATTTAGCTTTTTACCGGTTCAGACCTTTTATCAGACACAAGGAAGTATTCGTCACAAACGCATGTTGGTGGACGTTCTTTGTTCTCCACTTTGTTCACAATATGACGACTGATAGGTTGCTATGTTTACAGGGGGAACTAAATACACTCGTTCTACTGTCAATTTCAGGAAATTGGTCTGTCTTCTGTTCCATCTGTGGAAAAGGTTTCATCAATCGATGTCGGCTGAAGAAACACTGTACGAACGTACACGAACGTGAGCGATTTTTAACTTACAAAGGTCATTAAAGGAGTGCTTGGGTTGCTTACGATGATTGCGATGAAATTCATTGTGTAACTTCAAGACTTGAATGAAGGGCGACCATTTACGTCATAGTTACTGAAAAGACCGAGCTGTGCACCCATAAAGGAGAAATGTTACAACGTGTTCGCATGAAATTTAGAAAGATACATATAGTTTTGAATTTATTTTGTATTGTGAATAAAAGTCAATGTTTTGTGATATTCCAGGGGTTATCTGCCAATCTTCTTAGTAAAAATCAAGTATAGTGGTAATATAACGGAATTGTGCTACACGATATTACATTGCATGAATGAAAAAGTGAAATCTAAGCTCACGCATTCAACATCAGTGTACCTAACTCTACAGATAAACAATCGGGCCACAGTTGCTAGTGAGATGATATCCGTTAACCAGCTTCCTGGTGGCTTTCACTGTTTTGCTTCGTTAAATGCACTTATCTCACAGAAACGTCAACTATAGAAAGATAGTGTGCAAGTCACGCAGTCACTAGAAATCAAACTAATATTCGGCAAAAGCATAAAAATAACGACTTTGTTGGAATGGTTCCGGCGGGAATGAGCAAGTAAAGCTATAAACAAGTTTATTCGTGGCGCAAGTAAATTAATATCCTTGACGTGCAGACCGGCTTATCTTTGTAGCAAAATCTGCAAAACCAGGACTACATAGTTTCTTCTTTCCATTGTAACGAGTGGTGCTAGTCCTAGTAGGGCGGCAATAGACGTTTGTGTTTAGTCATAACTTGGCACCCACAAATAAATGGTTTACTCAACGTCAAGGTTTCGTCCTTCTCATCACAGACAGCAATACATCAGTGGTTTACACTGATGCTTAACTGCCACACAACCATGAAGAAGAAGAAACAAACCCTGTTTAGGAAGAGAGAAGAAGAAAGGGAAAGGGACCTAATCATTAAAATTAGCTAAGTATATATTCAAGCATTCAGCATCAAGGTGCCCACACCTTGCAAACAAACAACCACGCTGTAAGCGAAAATAAGACATCAGCAGAAAGGAAGCTTCCCTGCGGCTTTCATCGCCCCGCCTCACTATATGCACTCACTTCTCACACAACTCGGCCAATCTATGACAACACTCACACCAGTGAGCTCGATTTGTCGCCATCTTACCCGCCCTCCCAAGTTGCTGATTCTAGCAATTGCGATTTCCTCAGTACGGTAAGACGAATGCGACCTCTAGCGGCCAGCTCCTTGGCGAATGATTTCAATGCCCTACGCCAGGTCGTTATCTGCCCACCTTGAACCTAACGCGGGTCGGCCGCAGCATTGACAAAGAGTGCTCGTTGTGGCAAGCGACTAGCTGGTATCCTTAATACGTGACCTAACCATTTAAGTATGTGCAGATGTAAGCAATGAACAAAATAACTCGTTTGACAATTACCACCAAATACCCGCTTCCTAACCTCTTCGTTGCTTACTCATCGGTGTCACTTGCCACGAGCGATTGAATGCAGACGTCGGTGGTCAAATAGCTGAATACGATTCACGTCCTCTACTCTCGGCGGCCAAGTCTCGCTGCCGTCAAAATAGCACAGCCCTCAATGTCGCCTTATATACTCGACCGTTAAGACTCAGATATGTCCCAAATTAGCTAACGTCGCCCTAGCCTTAAAGATATGCCCTTCTATTGCATTCCCTACACCTCAAACAGCGCCGTTGATGTAGCTCTCCAGATAAACAAACCCGTCAGCAACCCGTATGACTTCATTATCTAACGATAGATCTACGTAATCACAACAAACTTGCAGAAACACTTTGCAGTTTGAGGCTGCAAACAGCATCCCAAAATGCTCAGCAGAACGCTAAATAGTCTCTAGTGTTTTTATGCGGCCTGCGAGTTGCTAAACAGAACACCGTATCGTCAGCTTAATCAAGATCAGTCAGCTTTTCACCAGAGAGAATGTCTGCGCCGGCATCTTGTAAGTGTCGAAGACAGTTCTCCATTATTTCGTCTATGAAATAATCAAAGGAAAATGGTTAAACAGGACAGTCTTGACGAACGCGGCTCCTGGTTCTGAAACTGTCAGACACTTCACCGTGAACCCTAACCTGAGCTGAAGTATGGGAAGAAAGCGTCGACAATATGTTCACATACTTGGTCCGTAAATCCCTGTGTTTAAGCGATCCTAAAAAGGTAGATCGATCCAGCAAATCGAAAACACATTACCAGTTGGCCGGCGGTACACAGAAAGCTGCCCCAGAATTGGACGAAGAATAGAAATGTGATCTATACATCCTCGACCAGGGCGAAACCTTGCCTGTTCTTTCCGAATGTTTGCCTCTCGAGCTGCAGTGAGTCGACGAGGTACAATGGATGCCAGAACCGTAGTAATTACTATGGCAGAGCTAATTCCCCTATGGTTTTCGCAAAAGTCTGACACTCTACTTGAATATCCGGACTATTATCGAGTGACCCCAGCAATGAGGGACGGTTTCCGTCGTTCACACAAGTTGGAACAACTGCGTCATTATCTCCACTAAAGGTTCCCTACCTTCTTTGAAAAGTGCTGGTTTATACTGCTAGACGGCCGATGCAGTGTGGAATTAAGTGTTATGATTATTCATGGTTGTGTGTGGGCTGAGATACTGTCAGGACGCTCAAACCTAGATAGAAGAACAATTAGTGTTCTCAACAAAAGTATTTAGCTCAAAAGCCTGTAACGCAAGACAGGGGGTGGGTGACAATATACCATAAATAGTAATTCTTCTGAAAAGAGATGCTAACCTGCTTGCAACTCTTAACCTGGAAGACCAAGAGACTGTGATTTTTCAGACCTCTACCTATCGGCCTACCTGGTACGAGTGACTCTATCGGTCTGGTGGCCACACAGTTCAGTTTAGGCCAATAGGTCATCCAGATGCGCAAGCCATCACATCATATCAAGGTCCGGTCTGGTTGTGACAGACGTCAAGGTTTCCGTACGTATGATGCCAACAGACTTCACTTGCGGGTTGGATAACAAAATCCTTGAGAGTGATCTACAACTGTGATTCACTAACACTTTGACCGCCCTCAATCCAACGCGAATTCACGTTGATAAGTTTGCTTATTTGTCGGTTATTTGCACTATCCAGCGTTTGGTGAACAATCAGAGACATCCTGAGACAAAGGCATACTATAAAAATGTTAGAGTAGAGAATCGTCCGTGTTCCGTTTGGGTCAAGAAGAGCATAGATAGCTTGATTTTAACAAGAATGCACAAGAACGCACAATTCTCAAGTGGTATGCATGAATGATGAAGCTTACGAATACCAACAAAGCGGTTTTGGCCATACTGAATTCATGTGACAATCTCCCAAAATCTTCTACAACCACCATGTAAAGATCCTTTTAATATTTTGCCCAAGATGGGCATTATAACATTGTGCAGCAACTTACTGATCGATCATCTGGTTTCAGCAAGATGTGGAGTAGAGTACTAAACACTACGTAACTCGGGAAGAACGGATTTACCTCTTTCTAGCCGGCTGGTGTACGGGGTCTGCACACCAAATTTTGTGGCACTGTTCATGAGCTGCTTTGTGAGACTGGAGAACTGTCACGACAATTCTAATTTATTTAAGTTGTTCCACAATTTTATGACCTTGTTTACGAACCTTATTGTTCCAATTGAAGGAAAGCCATGCGCGACGTGACACTGAATTCGGATTAGTCTTATAATGGTCTTCGCTAGCTGCGGTGATGAGTCACATAGACGTGGCCCACTGTTCCACTTTAGTCCGCCTTGTACTGGGTGTATGCCATAGATTGCTGCGTCCCCCTAGTGTACGTTTTGGTGGTCAATCTCCTGACAAGTTCTGCGACCTGTTTGTGCCTGTCACATCGTTTAGTTTACACAGAAGATTCGATTCCATAAGCGGCTGGACAGGCACAATCTGGTCAGCCCCAGAAACACCACTGACCCTGCATTGGTTCATTAAGTCGGTCGAACCATTCTTATCAGCTTGTTGTACCAGGGCTAGGCTGGGGTGAATGACCCCGATTATTTGCCCTGCCCACTGCAGCAGCCAGCAGAGCGTGCCGAGACCATGCACATCGAATTTTGACATGGGCACGCTTTTGTGACCAGAACGGCACAGGGACAGTGAGACTTAGGATTAGTAACAACATGTGGCGCTAACCGCTGTGCAGTCAGGCGTTCTAGAGCAGCCCCGCTGAGAATTCAGGTAGAAAATGGTCTGGCAAAAGACGATTTTGAACGACAAAATTGATCTCACTAGGTCCGACACTAACGAATTTAGTAATACTGCTGGCTGGCAGAGCACGACGTACCTGATCGGACGGTAAGCGGCAAGTCCTTTCAAACGTTTGAAGTAGCACGAAGAAATAAAGAGGTAGCGTCTGAGCATCTATAATTCTGGTGAACATTTTTCTTGTCAGAAATCACTGTCTGTTGTGACTTCATAGCAGATAGCCGAGATAAGCAATAAAAAACATAAAATATTGTGTACATACTGCGGCCGCATCCATCTTGTGTTTGCTTAACGGACTGAAATTTGGATTAATGAATTTGGGAAATACCACTACAAATCTTACTTTCATCAGTTCAGATAATGTATTGGACAAATGAATGAACAAACCGTTTCTTCCTTTTCTACTTACCTCGATATACGTGGTCTCCGACATTAAATACGATCGATGGGACAACGTATTTCCGAACAGTGACAACTCACAACAGTCCTTTTGCCAACCAACGCAGGTGACCTAGTACAAAAATAGCGCTTTAAAGCTATATGGATTGAATGTCACTCAAATTTGATGGCGGTTTTAGTATTCATATAAAACTTTCAACCATCCTCCTTCGAACAGGAATACAAGGTTCGCCATTTACTCATGGCAATGCTCACCAGTAGTGCATATCCTTGCCACAGCCTGGATTTGTACTGTCACCACGCTTTCGTGAAGCAAACATGTTCACCACTGCGTCATTAATTTCACACTAAACATTGCCGAATGGTCTACGACAACACTCAATCACTTCTGTTTGTGTTTTTCTCGACTGCTTTATTAAGAGACTCAGTTAGTGCCATTAACCAGAACTAATAAACAGTCAACAAACAAGAAAAGGAAAAAAATCTAAGCAACAGGATAATCACGCTTAATGATCGACTAGTGTGACGACGGGTAGGGAGGCCGCACATATCCTCTGGATGCTGCCGTTTAGATTTCACACAAGTTTCGTGCAGGATAACCGATGAACTCTTGGAAACTAGTTAGATCTCATTAGCTGCCCATTACTCGAACTAATCAGCATCTGACTTGTTGTTATCTGCCACCCATAGTAGTTGTCTGGTCACCAACGGAAGAATTACTGTAAGATGAAATGTTGGTACGTTTGAATAAAAGAAGCTATGGTAAAGACGTAGCAAGCTTTTTCAAAACTAGATGTTGGTTCACCTCATCAGGAATAAACAGCCAGTAAGCGCTGATAATTCTCATGTTGCTTGAGAATCGATGTCTTCGGTTCAGAGACAGGGTAGGTTTTGTAGGCGCCCGAGTGAACAGTTCACTCTCAGTTTGTGTCCAGTTGTGGTTCGCGAGTGCGCTATCACATATCGTGAGTGCTGTCATAAAAAATTCTCTCCTCCACCTGATCAAGGGGAGCCACGTTTAAACACACTAAATTAACGACCAGCTACCGTGGGTGATGGAGAGGTGTCAGCAGTTGATTGGACGAGGTCAGTTCAAGCAGGCTAAACATCCGTGAGCCTGGTGCCACTTATCGCACCACTTGAGACATAGAGAACTTATGCACATGTCAAAGTGGAAATTGGAACTGTGTGCTACTTTTTAAGGTACTGCCTGTTACACTTGCTGAATGCAGATGAGTGCACAGAATGGGATTGATGCAAACGAAATATGGAAAACGCACAACTTTTGAGGGATACGACACATAATAGGAGTGAGTATATTGAGAAACCCAAGAAGAACAGTTTGTCACGAGGTGTCATTTCACGCATATGAAGGTATCAGTCACATGGTAAACACTGCTTATACACGAACTCAACGTGTGTACGCTAGCCGACATTCCAATCAGCCCGCGTCGAAAAGCAATAGCAGATTTGAATTTCGCTCATCGGTTCGGCATACCTCAGCAGCGACCAAGAATCGGATTGCGGTCTGCGTTCCCATAAAGCAGCTTCTTTGATTTCCACACCATCAATCTCACATCAAGGATAGCAGGGCTGTTACATCTGCACGTTCGACCGTGCTGGTTTGTGGGTAGTGTTCAAGTTATCCGTTCGTCATGATTAGCGAAACGCCAACAATCTTCTTAACCTTAATCCATGACTCTACGACGAGAATGCATCAATCAATTTGAGTCCACAGAATTCTGTAAGCCTTCCCGGCGATGTACTTATTACTGATAAATAGCCTTCTTGAGGCTGTTATTCCTAGGTGGTCAGCGACTTTTGTTTTGCAAACTAGAAACCGACCGATCGGGTGCGTATGCGAATTCCTGGATGCTTAAATGAATAGCTAAATTGCTCCCCCGTATTGTTGTACAATCGTTTACGACTAGCTGATCAGACGTCAATGTAATTTTTGTAGACTACTTGTCAGTGTCTAGTGGAAATAATGGAACCGAGTAAATCATCAATTTTGGGCGTCCTAGTTGCCTTGCTCACTAGTTATTATCAGTGAATAAATTCATTTTGTGCCTGGTGTCACATGCACAGATGCACAGCCGCTCACATCTCAAGTCGCGGAAGTTTCTTTCAAAATCCTCCGACCCCACGTTATACACTGATCGCTTTGTTATCGTTTCCAGCTTACCTAAGGTCACGTAAAAGACACAAGACGCGGAAGGCAATGGATTAGTCCTTGCAGAACGTTTCCAGGTCGTCGAAACCGGTGTAGCGAGATCAACCCGTTTGTCGGAATGCTTGTCTTATGTGATCCGAAAATACACCCTAGAAGAGAATCGGTTCCTGTCCAGTGTAATGCTACCAGGACATTAATAAGGTAAACAGTCTTTAAACATCGTCAGCGTGAACCGATCAAGTGTCGCACCCGCACAGAAAGAGTGAATATATTAAGACACTGTCTTGTAACCCTCAGTAAAAGACTGAAACCGTATTTAGATCACCCGGGCTTCGGCTGTTTGATCACTCATCCCATCGAACAATCCATCAGTGCTGACTCAAATGCTAAGTTCGGCAAACCATTCGATCATCTTTAACATGTTATCAGACATGCTGAACATGAGCACAGATTCTTGTCAGCCCTGGGAATACTCTTACACTTCGTTGAAGCAAACTACTCACCAAGACGATTAACTGATACTGCTGCTCCGTTGAGGATGTCTTACGCTATCCCTGTAGTATCACAGACTAGGGCGACACCATCAGTATACTCTAGGTCTCAAAGTTTGTCGTCGAGAATGGTTCAGCACCTGTGTCAGTAGTCAACTGGAGCACTCACCAAGGTGTAATCAACTACAGATTGACTGGGAAAGAAGATACTGACCGCCCTTGAGAAACACCAACTCTGATGCATGTTGACAATGATACTCCGCTATATATCCTCACTATGTCTGAAGTCCGGTTGCAAAATAATTTGCATCTGTTGATATCCATCTTAGATACGACTTTCTACACAAGACAATCTAGGATGCTGTTCTACCAATTGAGTCAGAGCCCTCTACATGTTCAAAGTGATACATGCACAGATTGCGTGCAGCTGACGACTAGGGCGGAATCCAACCTGCTTTCCACGGATTTGTTTTACAAGTGTTGGTGTAATTTTGCAAATTGCGAGAATCCTCTCAGACTATCGTGATCAGTGAGTGTTCGGACCAAGGTACTCTCAGCTACCAGAACTACATCAGGCGAACTGTTTCACGTGGTCTCGGGATCGGATTAAGAAAAATAATGTAAGGAAGTGGTTTTTTTTACAGGCTACCGTCCAGTTTGTTCACCGTTCTAAAAGGCTCGAAACAACTGATCAACTGTAGTTCGCATCTTTCTGTTCCTCATCAGAAGGGACCTGGATTCATATTGCAACCGCTTCTATGGAGACACTCCTTTCAAGTACCTACACTTCGAAACGAAACCATTAGTAGGCTACACGTACTCACATTTACAAGAGCTCGCTTATACACCCTATTGCTCACTTTCTGTATGTTGATTCACTGCAGTTCAGAGACAAATTTACCACAAAATAAGCCTCAAACTGGGATCCTTAAGCTGGCGTTGAACAGATTTCAGCTGGCCACAGTGATACTCAAAGAATGGTTGCGAGTGGATTTATACATTTTAATGATCCATCGTGAAGTCAGGTTACGAACAAACTGGGTTTAGTCAAGTACATCTGTCTTACCGTTTATTACTGAAAGGATATGTTCTATTTCACCCCACCCCCCAAAGTATTTTCTGTGTGGCTCTGGAAAGTTTGCTCCTTTAATAAAGTAACCACTAACAAAAACACTCCGTACCACGTAACAGTGTATCTCAGATGAGAGAGGCTTTTTCTTCTGGAAAGCAATGCGCACCCATTACTAATAATCAAGTAACCAGCAAGTCATTTCATGAGTAGTCGAGGCTGTAGTTAATCTAATATGGATATCTCTTCAGCAACTATTGCTAACTTTATCAGCTCTATCGCGAGTAAATCCCAAGTCTAACGTTTCTTTTCTAAATGGACTGACTGAAACCTCCACCCGAATGCCGAAGTTGTGATTAATTGTGAATGATGTGCCATTTTTATCGTCTTATTGTGTTGATTTTGGTTAATCGGCTTCCATTTTACATGAGTGCCGTGATCTAATTTGTATCCCTCCCATCAGGGATGCTGTAATTATCCTCGTTTTTAATTCCAACCAGATGTCCATCTTTGCCGAATTATAAGGTGGATATTCTTGGGAACACTGTGAACAGAACAAATACTTTCTTAGTATTCACTCAGTACTAATAAGATTGATGTTCCCTCTCGAATTTTTTCAAATAAGACCGAGTTTTAACAACCTTTTACGCGTATTTCCATTCCTAGGGTCCAGTCGTTTTCCATGTCCCATCTGTGATAAAGGCTTCACTTCAGACGTCTACCGAGTGCATCACATGGAGCTTGTACACGGCGGTATGTCTTATTATCTCCCATGCGACCGCATACATCACACTTTTCAGTTCACGGCACTGTTTTTCTAAGGATGGATCATATTAATCTGTTGACATGTGACTAGGGTTTCTATGTACAGTTTGGCTACTTGTCTGGTATTCTGTTTCAACGTGCGCTTAGTCAAAAGTTTTAAGTTCCAAATTATTGTAGACAATTATTCATCAATGAGTAGAAGACGATTTTGGTCTACATAAATTGAGCATCACTCGCAATTTATCACAACTATCGCATTCTCACAGAGAACTCAGTTAACCTGTTTCGAAAATAGGCACTATATTCGTGTTTCGCTCATGTTAGAGCTCGTCAGAGACGCATATCCTTGACACAGATATCCGGGACTTGAACTTCCGTTACGCTTTCTTGAATAGTAATGACAGACGAATGTGGCTAAGCGTTTGTATATGATAATTTGGTCGTACTTTGTGTGAACCCAGCAACGTAGTGGTGGGCTTGACCGGAGTTCTAGTCCCGGATATCTACAACAAGCATGCATTACTAACGAGCTCTGAAAAGGGTGAAATACGAGGGGTTAACTGAAATGTCTCTAGAAACGTTACGGTTGCCAGCAATTGCGAGTGATGTTCAATTTATGTGGTGAATCATCGGTTGGACAAATCACGTTTGACTCGGAAAAGTCTAAAGACTGTCATTTTCAGAGACAAAAGCTCCTAACCACCAATTATAGTCAGCCTCCATGACCAACACAATCAGTTACCTTAACCGAAACGAAAATGATACCACAAGGATAGGGTCAATTATATCAGTCTGGCACTATAGGAAGAACGAAGAACCATGAACCGTGTGCTAGTACGGTATGTATACGACAACACGAAGTTTAACGGTTTGAGGGTCGGATTTACTGTTTTTTGATACCGAATAAATATATAAGTTCATAATTCTGCTGAGAGGACCTGGAGACTCAACTTTTACTGTCAAGAGTAAACGAGCAGATCTGCTTTAAGAATGAGGTTTTCAAAGCAACTTCGGGAAACCCTGCACTTAGTAAATGCATTTACGGTTGGCTACAGAGGATAGAACAACTAGAGTATTTTTAAATTATCGGCTTTTTGGAGGTGGTTGAAAGTTATGTAAATCAAACCTAATCTAGAAGACATTTTTAATTGCCACCCTATCACGTCTTCCTAAATAGGCATTCCGGAGTGTTCATGTCATCACCTCACAACCGAGATAACACATTTCGAACTGATACAATCAAGACTGATGGTGGGGTACGAACTGCTTTACTAACAAACGGATAGACATTTTAAGTACATTTAGTATAATAATTTTCATGATAAATGGGTGGAATGCATCTCGAGTGCGTAATAAAATTACGTTAAACTACGTAAAATATGAACGGCAGTCGTCGAGAAATACGAGTTGGATCGACACAGGTGGAAAGTTGCATGCAGTCTTGTTTCATCTTTACAATCGGGATGTGAATAGAACTTAAAATTTAATTCATCTTTCTCACTGTCTCAGATTGTGTGTTTTGCTACCGTTGTCATGGTTGTGTACTTTTTCTAAAATGTTGTTTTCTCCTTAACCTCAAATTTGTCACAATGTATATTCGCACCTTTCCAAAAGTTGGTTTTCATCCGATCTGTAAAAATAACAATTAAAAGTTGCTACTGATAAGTAGTTTGGCATTTAGTATTGCTTTTTCTACGGCTTTTAATCATAACGTGCTCTAGCCGCCCTCTACATTTTCATTCCGAAAGTTTCACTTATCATGGCTGGCAATCATATTGTTCAGTTACTGTGAGATTTCATTTCCAAATTACATACTTACAAATGGGTCCTTCTTATGGACTGGAGCTTTACGCATCACAATCTGATCTACATTTATCGGCAATCAAGAAAACCTGTCGTCTCTCCTTGTGTTGAACACAGCAATTTTTTTGAAGTCACGCACAAGGCTTGCCAGGTTTTTTTGGTCACACCAACTAAGTACAACTAGTTGGCCATGTGTGAATAAGCGTAACCGAAGATAATGTTTGGAGTAATGAAAGAGTGGATGTCGCACCAAAAAATGAGTCCTTATAGGCGTTGCCGTATACGAGTTATTTGCATTCTAATTTTCGATTATGCGTTCACGCTTACACGTAATGCATTCAAGTAAGACTGTTAGACAATTAATTATACCTATCTGCTAGTCCGTGTTTCATTTAACTGAAAATAACTAATGGAAATTAATGAAGAAGGTCCTCGTACGACTTTTGGCCCAGCCTATATACACTGCCAATCGCAATAAGAGGGGTATTTCGATTATGAGGTTTTATCTGCAACCATGTAGTTCTCACTACGCATCATTTACTGTTGGGCTTAGCTCATTTTAGTCTCAACTCGACAGTTTTATATGGACCTGAACGACCGTCAATCCTACAGAGCGTGTCTCTCGTTCCTGATGAATCACACGTTGCTACGATTGTAACAAGCGGCCTGCTCCACCTTTCCAATCGTTGACCATGGGTTGAAATCATATACTGTGACAAACGGAGGTGGCAAAAGGTTGATGTATTTGGAACGGTTTGGTCAAGACGATGGGCTATCGAACAGTTGAGACATTCACGCTCCAGAAAAACGTGATGAATGCTATCTTGATGCCGGCATGTTGAAGCGTATAATGGGATACAGATGAAACAGTAACTACTAAGACGAACGGTGGTCAAGTACCGTGACCAGCTGGAACAATTTCGAACATTAAATAGGGGGGGTTATGAACTCTCTTTTAGAACACCATTTTTCTGGTCAAAATAACCGTTACTATAACACTCATCAGACGAACGTTGACTGACGCGTTGGATTACGACAGCCCGGAAATGACAAAACAGTTGTTGATTGTTGTTGATCGTTGATGGTACTATCGGCACAATGATTAATGCATAACCAACACATGTGTCACAGTTTGTTTCGGTTCTTGGGTAGGTTCCAAGCGTACAACGAAATAAGGCGAAGCGTTACGAACAAGAACAACAAACAACTATAGCGGTTATACAAAGAGAAAGGAAAGAATGAGGGCACCCAGAATCGAACTTGATCGTAAAGGAAGAAAACAAGAGAAACCGTGCAATGTTGACAGCCAATGAACATTGGTATTTACAAATGCAAGAGAATGACAATTCACACTCATAAATGTGCACTGTTAATGGAGGGGGCAGAAGATGAATACGAGAATGGATAGGTACAATTAAGCTCTAGTGGACTAGAGGTTTGACGGTAGGCTACTTGGATAAGATGTGGATTAGGAGGAATTTTATCTCTGTCCACGGGAGTCCAAACAGTTGGTTACGTTCGCTTACGAAATTGGCCATATTTTACCCCTGATGGTGTGAACTGTTCAGCAGAGACTAGCTTAGTTTGCGTGCCTAACAATGAAACCTGGACAGCGTCTAACCTTCCAAGTATTCATGTTGAAGTACGTCAGATTGTCCATATTTCGTTTCTGTCTAACAGGTCATAATAGTGAAAACTCACTGAACTCTCGTTTATTCCTTGTTAGTTAGTTAACACTGTCACAAGCATAACCATATCAAGACCATGTGCCTGCAACTTTGAAGGTAACCTTTAAGACGCTATTTTGTTAGAAGTTTTGACTCCCCTGCGCGTAGGTGTGGTAAACGAAACATGTTGTCATAATGATGACAAGCTACTCATCATGCAGATTATTCACTTCAACAGCCCATCGTCTGAAGTATATCTATAACTTGTCGCCTCACACTGGCCATTTACCAAAGCATAACTCACCCTGTTAAAGGCCATACCAGTACCCGCCACATACATGAGGTCCACAAGGACATATCTACCACATCCTTGCAGTTTGCAAAAGAGTACCAGGCCAGGCTGATATCCTGTGCTGAGACGTTAGAAAATGTGACCTTATAGTGCACGATGAATGTATAACAGTGTACCTCTGTTAAGATGACATGTTTGGTTGGATGGAAGGAGGTGGACAGTGCCGACAATGGCTGTCTGTCATACTTTAGTTAGTGTGAGCATCTGTTCGTGTGCAGCTAGTGAATAAACCGCCTCAGTAGGTGTTAATAACCTTGAACGGATTCCAGTGATATAATCCTGGAAGACTGGATGTATGGTAACAACAGGAAAATTGAACCCGAAAAGTGAACTATTTTGGCCTTCTTACATAATGGGTATTGACGAAGCAGAAGGTGAACGAACACAGTATCAAAATTTGAATTCACAGAGCACTGTTAAATTGGACAGTCCTATCTAAACGTATGGTTGAGTTTGGTATTTTCACATTAATAGGTATTTATCATTCGACATACCAGGCAATATATAAGGCGGATAATCTAGGATGGACGGAAATTCGCTATGAACAGTCAAGACGACATGGACACTCAACAGAAGTAAGCAAGCCGACTTGTCGATTGTGAATTTACTTGCCTACCGCAACTTCCTAAACACAGCTATCGTCAATGGTAATGCCTACACCCCAACGATAAATTTGTCAAGATATTCCGTCCGTGAGTAACTCTCTTGAACACGGTATCAAACAATGATCTTTTGTACGCTGCAACTTGAATTCATCGTTCATTAGAATTCCCGGATCTATTTCGTTATAAGTTTATTCGAAGTGTTTTAATCATAGTTTTAAATCGGAACCTGGCGGCACGTTCATGATAATCTGTCTTTGGACTGAAAAGTTAGTGTTCATTCCCTCGGTTTTACTTGAAAACTGAAACTTTGGCTGAACTTACCTCAGTTAGGTAGCTGTTCACAAGTAGCAGAGCTTGTAGTACACCCATACTTCCTAGAAATGTGTTCAGTTCAACACTTCCGCATGATCGTCTAGTCCATATCCTCCAGAGATTCCAACATTTGGCCTATGGCCTATTGGATTAATTAACCACGAAAGTCGAATCACGATAATCTGAGCAGCACGAAGCAATCGCAGATTACTAAAAAAATAGTTATTTTACAGAAGTTAGCAGTAGTTCCATCATTGGTTACTGTCGGTTTTGAGTTAGCTGTGTTCTACTACGTTCGCTGTGCCATTTCGGTCGTTTAAACCCTACTCGTATTTGAATGAATTGTTTTCATCACCGTACTCTCATACAAACTCAACGAGGTAGTGGATTGCCCCTCTGACTAACCGACCGATCGGGCCATGCTTTGTTCGCAGCGGGTTATGTTCAAGCTTCAAATGGCCGGTCGTTCTCTGTGACCTGTATGTGGTCAGCATCCGGAGTGCACTCAGGCCATCCCAAACTTGGATTTCACAAAAGTACGATCACGATTTTCGAATGTATGTTCTGCCGGGTGCTCGCTTCCGGGAAAATCAGTATTGTTACATTGTCATGCTGATCGGCTGATTAGCGGCAGAAGCCTCTTCAGTTATAAAATTCAAGTTGGGGAATTTTGATTTGGTCCGAGATTGCTTTTCAAAATATCCACCGAAGAAATACCCCATATCCAGAACTGAGCGTTTATCACTGGCGGGTTGATCGGAGCCTACTCCAACCTTTCAGGAGTCATGTTTATGAAGTCCTCATTCAGCTGGTTCATTCGGACTGTTGTTACTTATCAATGGGCAATTTGCTATTCAACAAGGGAATCCAGGATGCTTGATGTATCCATTAAGAAATCACTGTTCTTATTCTGCGATAAGCCAGTGAAACAGTTTAGTGGATTGCCAATTTCAGGAAAGTTAATGCTTTCCTAACCAGCCGCCAGCTACAGGCACAAAGCTCACAATGGAGTTACAGAGTATGAGATCAGGCGATGAAAACCAGTGATCTGCGTCCGCCTGAAAGACACCAGGGCACGACGGAGGTCACACTTGAAGTCATGCAATCCGAACTTCACTGTCATCGCGCTGACGTGAATCCGATAGCCGAACTTCGTTCACTCGGGTTATTTTCGACCTTCACTTACCTAACTAATTGGGTGGCCGGCGTAAACGCAACTGGCATATACAGGTTGGTGCTGTTATTCCCGTCCCAATCACTTAAGAAGGCAATGTATCGGTGGTTCACATCGTTGCTTGATCATCATACAACCAGGGAGAAAGAAACAAGCCGCAAGTCTTACACAGAACAGAAGAGCCGGTACCATTAATACCGGAAACACTACTACTTCAGTTGCACTGTAAAACTTGGCCTCTAGATTTATCACCGATGCACAAGTTGACAGTAGTTTCCTGTCATGTCCAACAATTAAGCAATCGCGAACGAACGGAAGCAACATTCGGCGTTATAAAGTGTTGAGAATTAGCGAAGCGCTGCTAACCTGAAACAAAAACATCAAAATCGAAGGTTTCTGTAGCAAGCATATTTTGATGGGATGCTAAATGCTCTCAACATGTCTACGCTTGAATGGAAATTTACCTTTACTGTGATAGTGAGAACGGATGAAACGTGTTAGCCAGGTCACGATCTTTATTAAGAAAGCGCCGGTTAAACATTTGGTCAAGTGATCTCCTCAGTGTGAGGAGAAGCTAAGAGACGTGGTACTCCATTCAGCCGCAACACACTTCCCACATTTCTCATTCATATTAAACGAGAGTTGTGATGAGAACTGTTGTCGGGTTGTATTGGACATTATGCCGAGATCAACCAGCACAAATTTTATACTTCCGATAAAACTGCCACGTAATTAACCTCAATATAATTCTGATTCATTCGATCATATACCGCAAATGAAAATCCTTTACTCAAGAATTATTGGGAACAGTATTTACATGTTAGATTTAAGTTGACTCAAAAATATTAAAATCAAAGTTTCACCCCTCGTTTTCGTCGACTTGCATTACGTCGAGTGTGTATCTAAAGAAACTTTAAAATGAAAACATGATTTTTACGGATAGAAATAACGGTTAATCAGAATAGCACGCATCAGTCCGCCGCGAATAACTGATCAGTGCTGACGACCAACTAACTCCAGATTGCATACTAGTGTTAACCCTGATACTCAAGGAATCGAGAACAGTGACACCCGACAGCTTGATCGATCGATTAGACCGCCAAAGGGTGAAAACAACCCGAATGAATGAAACTCAACTGAACAGTCTACGTCAGCGTGATGAGTTCAGAAAGTTAACTACGTGATTTCAAGTCGGAACTCAACTTCCCCTGCATTCTGTCTGACAGAAGCAGACCGATGGTCTCAGGTGACGTGGGTACGAGTCGTGAACGCCTTGATTGTCCCGCTGAGTAAGGTCGGTAGGTGTCGCCCACCTGGTCAGGGAGTTCGCGAACATCCACACCGCCGGTTGGAAACATTCTGTGACAAGGCAGTATGACGCAGACTTTGTTACCCTTCTTTTTCGTGAAACTCGAGTGTGTTTTTTATATCTCTTCCTGCCATGCATTTGTGCCTATCCACTACTATGTTACTTTGCCGGTCCTTGTCGGAATCAACGACAGTCCGAGCTATATTACTCACGGGTAAGCCTCAAAGTTGAAAATGGTGATTTTGTTGATCAGCTGCTTTGACTCCTGTTCCGTAATCAGTTGACCTGTCTATTCTACTGTTTGTTCAATTCTACCACAGGCGTTGTGCCGCTAAATGAGTGCTCCTTTAGAAACCTAGTGTGTTGTCTCTGTCAAAAGTGTACCTCAAATATTAATTTAGCTTCTAACTATTCGTGGTTCTTCTGAATGCCGGTTAGATAATTCAACGTTTAGAGCTTTTAGGTAAAATACCGTGCAGTTCTGCTTCATTCAAGTTCTATTTGAGATGGTGCCGGCTAGAAATTAATTCACAGCGACTTTTATTTTCTCAGTAGTTCAACCATCTATCATACGTTTAATTGCATTTGCATGAATGTCAGAATCTCTCCACTTTCCATTCGTGACAAACCAGTTCCATGTGACTCGACAAAAAACACGAACTTAGTAACTAGATTTGTGTCTCAGTTTTGGCAGGCACGTAATCAGCAATTATTGATCAATGCGCATTCATCACTAGTCCATGAACTCTTTCAAACGTGCCTTTGATGTCACTGTTGGAAGGACATGGAAGCTGTGGGAGCTATATCCACGCGTGACTAGCTTCTCTCGTTCTGTTTCGGTCCGGCTGTAATGTACAAAGAACTAGTCAACCTACGCATCGATTGGGGTCCTGTTCGGATATGATGCTGACGGTCGGAGTCCACTTGCTAAGTTTTGTGGAAACACGCCCCGTTTGGGATTTTCCACTGGCCATTACGGTCAAAGGCAAAAGTTAAAGCATAACCTCCCTGTTGCCACCAGAATGAGAATCATTCAGTTTTGTACCGACCGGAAGCCTGAACAATGTTGTTTATCGTTGTGTCTACTGGGTGTTGTTACACAAGCGCCCTAAATTCACACACTACGTAAATATCTTGTGAACCGTAATGGCAAAAGCTGCTTCAGGGTATTAGGAGGTATTAAAGCTCAAAATAATAGTTTTATTCACTCGAATGAATCGCAACCCAATGTTCATCAGAGAAAAGAAGGATGTAGAAAAGTAACAACAAGCAAAGATCTTGTTTTTCAGATGTCCTGAACATTGTCAGGTCGTCTCCTGATATTTTCCCCACCGGCCTGATCGATCCGGATGACTGTCTCTCGGATGATGGTCGTATATTCAGCGAAACTTTTATAAATTTGACCTCTTGTTGTGATAAACCAGGTTTTAAGGAATAGTTTTAGAAATAGCACAGTCCACTTCAAGTATGAGGTTCAACAAAAACATACTAGAACATATTTAAAGTCAACTCATAAACCAACGTTTAGATGAAGTATACATGCGTATGCCTAAAAACTTACGCCGACAGACTGAACCAACTATTCGTAACCATTCGGAAGGTGGTGCGCGTGCATAAAACGGAGTAATCTCACTACTTATTAGTAATATAATTTCTATGCTCAACAGTATCGCTGGTGGATCCCAGCGTGAAATGTTGGAGAAATCCTGCCGGGGCAATCGATCCCCTAGATCATTTGGTGGATTCCATATGAGACAGTGGGACGGGTGGGTAACAGAATCCAACTCTGGAATTTTTGAGCTCCCGGCATGGCTTCATAGCTCAGCTGGTAGAGCGCTTGCCGCATTTGGGCATGGTGTTTCTGTCGCTGGTTTGAACCCAGCCGAAACCCTGACTTCTCACAATTGGGTCTCATCGGTGTAATCTTTGTGAATGCGATAAAACAAAACTGGTGCACTACGAGTATGTTTTGTGAAATGTTTAACGATTAACAGAAGTAGAATGATGTTATTTTTAACTATTTAGTTAACCATCTGTGGATTAAGTGCCTGATAAATACCTCTCGATTTGCGTTTCTCTGACCTCAATGACCTACAGGTCATGTGTTAGCTGGCTATCGGTCTACACCGTTTATCAAAGCAACCCGCTGAAAACAGACGGTCCTCATGGTATTTTCGCAAGCTATATTAGATTAAACGCACATCTCAAATCCTCGAGTTTACTTCATATCAACTCTGTTCGACTGCATTCTTTAGGTTTACAACGGAACCTAAAGTATGCAAAGAGAACAAAATTTGGCTTTGGACAATCTCCAATAATACGTACAAATGATTGTGTACAAAATGTGGTTGATGTTTATTTATTTCATGTTTATGGCACGTGATTACACACAGTACAAGTTAAAATAAGTAAGGATGGATAAGTGCTTATTGTGAGCACCCCTAAAGTCAGTTTCCCTCATTTTGCTCATTCCTGTAACGTGGTTTTCTGTGAACCGCTGAAGAAAATTTTGTGAGGCCACAGTTTGCGTTCACCAAGTCCAAGATGACTTCAATATTTCCCCTGATGTTTCAGATAACAAAGAATACGCTTGTGTCGCTTGTGAAGAAAACTTTTCAACGAAGACGGCTTTGATGAACCATGTCACCAGCGTCCATGGAGGTAAGCCATTACATACTTAGTTCCTGTTTAAGTTAATCACTGGCCACGTCACTGGCAAACATCCGGTTGTTTGCAACCCATTACATGTTCAGGTTTACTTAGAAATGAAATTTAATTTGGTCAGAAACATTTGCTGCTACTTTGAACACAATTTCCGTGTCTGGTCATGACTTCCTCTTCAGCGCATGTTTTAACAACTGGTCGGTACATGAGAGCCTTCAGATGCAATTTCTAATTGGTGTTTCCAGTTATGGAATTCGTTTTCTCCTGGGCTGAATTTTCACCCTTATGTGTCAACCTTTTTACTCGTTGAACTTACTAATGAATATCTCTAGTTGTTCGGGCGACCATTCCATCAGGTTTCAACAGATTATCAAACTAGCTGCATTGTTCCGTACGTTATAATCAATGAGGTTAGATGTAAAGTATGTACAGCCTGTTCAAAAATCGAATGTGAACGGGAAAACCACATAAACTGTACGACTAACTTCTGGATAGATTTTTTTCAACCACAGGCACAGTGAGTGACCCCAACGACTAATACAACCTTAACTCGACTAACATCGGTCAACCCATGATTGATAGATAGAGGACCATCCGCGGTTTTTCTGGTGCATCTGTGCGTCTGCACTGACATGTACACAAAAGATGCGTGCAGATGCACGCACACACACCTGTTCCACCTAACAGTGTGTCCTCGACACGATTGCCTTAAGAACCGACTTGTTTCAGAACTCCGTTTGCTCCAAACAATGTCCATCTAGAATACATTTCGCGTGGTTGATCGCTGACACCAGTGGAGTGTTGTCTGAATCCGAACTTATCAGTTGGGACTTGAAGCCACCTCTGGAAAGAGAATGAGATTCCCTTTCGAAGACAACTTACACATCGATTTGAAACCCTTGCTACACATGGGGCTGGTTCAAAAACGGTAGGTGAACAGTGAGCAAACGATGGTTATGTAGTCGATTGTCAGCTGTGATGTAAAGAATGTGATTCAAATATACATAATGTCAAATGCATCTCAGTGTATTCCAGTTTGTGAACGTTGTCTGTTGTCACCTATTAAAAGCTCTAACTGAACAAAAGTAGACCCTCGGTTTTGGTGTGTTCCCACTGCACTACTTCAGGTAAACATGCTTGAACAAAGCAACAACACTCGTGGTCTAAAGGATGCTTATATCGCTGGTGATATTAGATAAGCACTTTACAGCTGCACCTGGCCACAGTAGCCGTAATGCTTGAACGAACTGTTTTGTGCATACGCTCTTCCTTATGCAAGTAATGCTAACTGTGAAGTGAAGTACTACTGGAATCCAATCTATAAAATATTGAACACCTCCGAGCTCCTACTGTCAACACCGTGGTTTGCGTCGTTCGCTTGTCAGTTAGGCAATGCCTATGGCTTAACGTTTTATTTTTGAAACAAGGTGAACTGTTCAGTTGCAAAGTGTCTAAACCATCTGTTTTAGAACGCTTCATGCAACCAAATGTTGATATAAACAACTGAACATGTTAAACTTAACATATCGTAAGACTTGCGTTCTACATCCAAGTTCATGAGTATTAGAAAACGGACTAACTGACAACGTGGTGAGTTTTGTAAGCCAGCTTCCTTTATAATGCACAAGTCTGCTTCTCATCGCATTGTTGTGATTTGTTAATTCTCCTATGACTCAAGATTTATGTAACCTAACTTAACTGGATGTAACATGTGGTAGCTCGCTGTTTAGTTTACGATCTGGCATAAGGCTTGCTTGTAACCGACTCATTCAGCTTAATCGAGGTAACTAAGTCGCACTGGCGAAGATGAATGCTTTTACACCCGGGTGTTGGTCCACCAATACCGACTGGAAAGTTGTGTACGGCGGATGTTTGGACAGATGGTGAATTATCGTCCGTTCTAAAGAGACAAACACGCAAAAATATGCAACGTAAAAATACCTGCCGTTGTAACCACTCAGCGGTGCGAATAGTCATACTCATTTATCGTTACACCCTGAGTCGATGCATTTTCTGTTTGATTACTGTCTGTTCGGTGCGCATCCTGACCTTCCGGTTGTGCTAAAGTCCAACCGGTGTGCAAAGTGGACCAGACAGACCGGTTAAAATACGATTAGCATCCAGTTTACACAGAAATGAACTGCATAAGTCATCCGTTTCCATCGCTTGTTCAATTAATTGCCGTTAGGTTTTAGTGGTTTCCAAAAATTAAAGGCTTTTCCCTCATTTTGCCCAATTCGCAATTCGCCATTATCTGGTGCGCCAACAGTCATCACATTAATAAAGTACATCTGTTGATTTTTCACCTCAAGTGGTTGGTGACGTGATCGGGAGAGATTTTACCCAATCGGATGATTTGAGATAGCCACTGTGCTGTGTGAACTATTGTGGTGGGCTGTCAGGTAGGAAATGCGAGTATTCCAACTCTCGGCGGAATACCTCAACACAGGGGAGGTACGTTCAAAAACCCACTGCGATCGGATGGAGGACGGCGTGTGCGACCGGATGAGTCATCGCTCGACCGGATCGGACCAACGGGCGAGACGTGGCAGCCAAAATAGGGTGGGTGACCAAACTGGGGGCGTGATTATTCCAACACTTGCGGGAATATCTCGACACAGCTGTGGAGTACGGTCAAAGCTCACAGTGGATAGACGGAGGACAACACGAGCGACCGGACAAGCCCTGGCTCAACGAAATCGGGTCAGCGGACGAGGAATAGCAGGCGGAAAACTCCCGGATAGAAGGCGTAAATCACACACCTAAACCGGGTAGAAGTGCACATGACGTGTGAGCGGAAACCGGGGGGTGTTGTGGGCTAGAATTGTGATTCAAAATCGCAAGCGCGTGTGTGGCATGGTAACTAGCGTGTTGGACAATAAAGGTTGTGCTTTATTGGGCGCCTTTTCTCTACCCTATTTATCGAATGCCGGTCGCCCATTGCTCACGACAGCGACGATAGGTCTAAAGACACCAATAGCTATTAGCACGAATTCATGGTCGGCAGCATCCGATTCGGATTAACCAGTCATAATGACCAATGCCAAAGGAGGCCTGTGTTTAACTGTCACCAGAAATGGCTTGAGCTGTACCACTCTCGGTTCCTCTCACACACCACGTATTTGGTGTAAACCCGAAGGAATGACCGGTAAGTACGTGAGTTTGGCCATTGTATCCAGCCGGCCAATGCTGGTTAGTGAGCTCATAGACTAGCTCGAAACGGAAACCCTTCTCTCGAGAGATAAACGGAGAGACTGAAATGGTATGGTCTACACCTGGAAGAAAAATATTGTAAATATGACGAAGGAAGCATTCCATCATAGGAGTACAAGTTAGTACACTCTATAGGGGATATATTGTAAGATCGAGATGCAATGTTAGACTGAAAGAAAACAGACAAAACATTCTCCATACAGTACCATAACCAAACTGAAGAAAAGGAAAAACAGGAGGACATAGAGACCTAGGATTCTGAATGAGGGAGTGAGGTAGTTGTCAAACGACGATCATCGTCGGTGTATGCGAACGGGAAAAATGGATATAACTGGTGTAAGCTAGTTAAACCTAACGTCCTCCTTGTTTCTCCACCGACGATGTACTACTGTAGTGAGGATGGGTGATCGTAATATACTACTCACACCACTGCTATCCAGCAGTAGGACCAGAGCATATATTTTGACATCGAAGAAGCCGCAGGAAAAATGCAGGATGAAACATCGGAATGCGGCATCGCTCAAAATGGTCCTTGCTAAGTAAAGGAACTGAGCATTGGCGTCTGTAGCAACGGAGACAGTTTAAGGCCGAGTACCGTGTGTAAATGAATGATTTTCTTTATGGTCGTGTCTAATCGCTTGACCCATGTGTTGCTTTCTCGGATAAACGACCTTTGTGCCATCCGCGCTCTTGACTCACAACACTATTGCACCAAGAAGTCGTTCAATAAGGCAAGGTTTTTATTGTCCCAGTTGCCTCCTTGCACGAGCGCACGAGCGTATTTATGAGCCGGAATTCGAGTCCACAGCGCAACGGCGATTTCCACTTACAAGTCATGTGCACTCCTGCCTGGTTTGCATTTGTGGATGACGCTTCCTGTCATGGAATTTTTGTTTGCTATTTCTCGTCCGTTGGTCCGATTCCATCGAGTGATGGCTCTTCCGATCGCCCGTGTTGTTCGCGATCCACTCATTATAGGCTTTGGCCACATCTTACTGCTTTGTTGAGATATTCCATCGAGTGTTGGAATAATCGCGTCTTCTATTTGGTCATCCATCACCTTGTGGGTACACTGATGACCTGCTATATCAAGACGGTCGGTGCATTTGCAGCCGCATTCATCGCAACTACAAATAGAAATGTCACCACGACATATAACAACCATGGTTACGTATTGCGCGCTTCACTTTAAGGTCACGCAACTGTTATTTATTGGACCTTCGGACAGCTGTCGTGGTCGTTTTTCTCCAGATCATCCGTTCCAAGTCTGAGTCCACCCAAGACCTAAAGTCGATATCACACAAAATTATCAATGACCTACGCGGACAGCACGAATCCGTGCAATCACACGCACGGCCTACTGGTGAAGTTAAACTGGCTAAGTGTATCCATGTACAGAAGCAAGCTGACGGACTCACGTGCAGTTTGTATGGTAGGTTGCCTCGTTACGTCAGGCGACTGCAAACGAATGGTAGTGATGTGTGTAGGGCGTGTGTGCGGTTCAAATGTGATCAGGCGAGGCCAGTCCTATTCAATTTGTGTTACCGGACACAGTCAGTCTTCAGAAGCTTAAAACGGGTCGAGCTGAGCTCGAAAAGTTACTTGCATCACTGAATGTGCTCACCACAAAGGCTTGAAAGTCTTCGACCTAAACACCCAGGCTGCAGGCGCATTCATTGTAAACATTTCTCATGAAGCGCAACAGCTAGTCCTCCAATCCAATCGGAGTGAAAACACGAACAGTAAAGAAACTCAAAAATCGTACTAAGAAGAAACAAACATATCAGGGATTCAATATCATCTAATCAAACCTGAACAGCCGAATTAGGGAACGGACAGAGATATTATCAGATCTGGAAAGTGCAACATTCACACCGAAAAGAAAGCGTATGAGACATTGCACGCATCAACAATTGGACCAATGTCTGCCTCTTTGGTTCCAGAAAATGTGATCCAAAAACATCTTCCACTCAGTACATGTGTTGCTGATGAAACCGACTGAATTTGCTGCTCAGCTGGTTATGACGGAATTCACTTGCGTTGTCGGATAGTTTGAACGACTCAAGGCGCGCCGTTCGATTGTGCTGGAGGTTATCAGCAGTGTATCTAATTCAGCATAATCTGCGAATGTGGAAACATGATGATTGATGAGGACTGCTCAGCTGACATTTACGACTCTGATGAGACCGGATTTTACTGATAGTTATTATCACCAGAGGGTTAGGACATGCGGTAGAGAGACGTCCATCAAGTAGCGTGTTGTTGTTGTCATGATGTGTTTAGGTATGGATGATTCCAACAAGCGAGCGTTGTTATTGCTTGTGGAATCACCAATTCCCGTGTGGTTCGGGATTATCCGTCGCTTACTTGTGTACCATATGACTGACACAAATGTATGGATGCTGGACAATGTGTTTGAGCCATATGTTTCCCGTTTTGGCAAAGCTGATAGCACAAAACCACAGATTCCTTCTGACAATCAGCCCAGGTCATCCTGGTATTGGTGGTTTGCACTTGATCAAGGTGGCTTACCTTCCACGAATTTACGTGTCATTATCGTTGTTTGATGTCGGCTCGTTTCATTTGTGTGAGGGTAAAGACGCTGAGATTATTATGTTGCTGCCTATACGACCTGTCATGCTGGTTAGGAATTACGTTTCGCCAGGAAATATTTTAAGTTGTTTTATGCGTTGTGGTCTTACAGCACCCTTGCCTGCTGTTGTGGCCGACTTACAAAATCCAGTGAGATTGTGGAAAAATTTCTTTGAAATGCAAACAGAAACTGACAAACTTCCCTAACTCTGTCTCTGCTGGCGATTTTATTACGGCTGGCAAGAAATTTCAGACCTCAGAAGTGATGACAGATGAAATAATCGTGTATCCGAAAGGTTCACTGGGGTAAAATGAAGTGGGAATGGTTCCACCTACGGGAGATGCAGCGGACAAGGAAATATCTTCTGTCGCTCATTCGTCTGGACTTCAAGGCTTTAACACTATAAAGTGGTGTGTGGGATGGCAAAATATCTTATTTAACCCGTCGCAGTTATCGGCCATCATCAACAAAGAACTGCTTCTCAAGCGAATCAAACAATTCTTTCACTTATACTAGTACCCACCATTCCCGGCGACGCATTTCTTGTCACGCAGCGTGAGTTCAGAATTCCTGTGAACCTTGGCTTTTATAAACTATGGAAAGATGGGGGCAAATATCACCGTAATCTAGACGGAAACCATATTTAGCAAAACCCGACTTCGCAAGAAGAACGAAAATGTACATAGTGGATTGAACCACTATATATTTTTAGCGGCTCTGAGGGTTCACATCGTACCAGTTTGGATAATGTATGTGGTAGCAGTTTTGCTTACCGTGCTGAGTGAATGGGGTATACACTGTTCCGAAACTATCGGCTATCCTATTTTCAGCCTACTGATAATTGCTGAACGATGTTAAACCACATATTACCCACAGGATAAACGACGTTGAGCCCCTACATCAACAGATAATTCTTTGGTTTAGCGCCTTTTTAGCTACAGTTTATTCACGACATACATCCGATTGTTGAGTACATTGTAAGCTGTGAATCTATGGAGTTTCTGAATCATCGATCTGATTCACACTGATTCACAGTTCATAAACAGAGAATCCACCTTGTCATAAGTTTGCTCCTTCATCAACTTCCATTGTCATAAATCGCTTCCAGTTGTTTCTTACTCTGTAAGGGGATTGTATAGTTCATACAATAGTACAGTAATACATCTATCCTGCAAACTTCTTCGTAACAGCCCGAACTTGAAATTGTCCATTATTGTCATGTGAATATATCATGTGAACTAGGTTTATGTCATCCACGCGGTTGTGAAGGTTTACAATGCTCTGTACACTGCGGTATATCTTCTATAGATGTTACAAACTTTCCAAGCATATTTGCCTAACTTCTCCATCAATTTATCCCTCCGGTACCTTCCTGAAAGGATGCGAAGAAGAACGTGAAGCTAAGGCCAAACACGAGCCATCCCCGGTGCTGCTTGAGGACAAATCACACAATGCAGACTCACTCGGGTGCGAGCCAAACAACCTACTGGATGTCTCGTGCACTCAACCGAACTCTTCAGATGACCAACCCTTGGATTTATCAATGCGTAAACCATGTGCGTATTCCCACGAACCCGTCCCAGTCCGGGTCTGCTTTAGGATTCCGGATTGTGAGGTAGGTGCTCATGCCGATGTTGACTATTTATTCAGTTAGTTTACAATATCCAAGACATCAAAACTGTTTACCGAAATCAGGGGATATAGATTATGTCAAACCGGATGCCATCCAAACTTGACTGCAATCTTCTTACTTAGATAAGTCTTATGACTAACTCATGTAGAAAGAAATTAGTAGACTCAAATTTTGCACTTAATAAAGCTTATCAGTAATGCGTATTCCCGTTTCCATATGATTAATCGGTCACGCCTACTGTTAGGTCGCCAGCGTTGTGGTTCACACGCTGGCCTCGCAAGCCCCAGCACCAGAGTGTCAGTCCCGGGCCGGAACACAATATACACCACATCACAACTGATTAAAAATGTGCACAAATGTTGACAACTAGGACAGTGGATTTCCCACTTTGATAACTAATGTTATACTCCCTTGGAATTCAGCCCGGTGCGCACGACAAAGCAAGTTTGTAACTGTCCGTTCAGTGGAGAAGACATTATGAATGTTTAGTTGTTAGATAGGCAAATTGATTTGCTGTTACTGCTCACTTGGAGAGAAAACGGGTCAACAATTTTGATTGCACACTGGTAATAAACTTCACGTGTGCGATAATGGGAGATCGATCACATGCAGTTGCGTCCCGTGCTGCGATTGTTGGCGCTACCACATCCCTTCACATGCTGAGTGAAAGTACACTACCCGGCTTGATAGCGCTCGGTCTATAGTACGTGAAGCGTGTTAGTTGTGTCTGGGCTAGAATGCAATCTGTATTTTCTCAGCGGGACTACACGACTATGTTTTCTGTCGGTGGAAAAAACAGTAAGTTTTTTCAACTGGAGTCCTTTCTTCTCGAGTCCGGGTGACCAGTTAGCGAGGGAGCATATGCACCCTTGAAGACAGATGTAGACATGGTGGGATTTGATCCTCAGCCCGTACAAACCATGTATGCGCATGCATATACGTGGACAAAACAGTTGATCAAGGTACACGATCCTGCGAGATGTTGAACAACGTGCAGCGACAAACCAACGAGCCCAACTACTGAAACAAGACTGGATCACAATGTCACAGTACTATCGAACAAATTAGGAGAGCATCTAAAACGAAAATCTCAACAGTTTTGATCGACAGATCGTCTCCAAAAGATGAAGTATAAATTGACGCCGAATAAGTAAATGATGAATTATGACCACATTTTATGATATCCACATTCAACAAAGTTCTTCCGAGGAGAATGAGTTCAAAATTGCGATAACTTGTTAAGTTTAAAGAAGAATTATGCACATATCATGCAATCAGCGTGCAATAAGAGACACCTAGCTACTCCCACAACTATGAACATCTGAGTCAAAGTCCAAATAAGTGTCAAAAACTGGGTTAGCAAAACTTACATAGATAAACAATTGAGAGGAATAGTTTTAGGTCTGATTTTCACCGGTTTATAATTGAAAAGTCGGTAATCAAAATCAGTTAGCACCGGTTAGCCGGATCGCACCTCAAACAAAAATGCTAGGGTTCTCCATCTCGGCGTGCTGCATTCTTTTCGGACCGTCCATTACGTGGGTAACCTTTGTTGGAAGTCGTTTATTTTCCAATTGAAATTTCACGCTGACTCGCCGTAGCCATCACTACTCAGCCTTACTGGATGCCATGTTCCTTGTGTTTTGCGCAGCTGAACGAACTGATCAGAGCACTAAACATGAATTCACCCTCTAAAAAGAACACTTTCTGTTACAAAACTATTTAGCCTTCTACAGAGGTTTATGTTAGTCTGGTAGAACATTGTCACGTTGAGATTAATCTGGTCAATTTGAACCGATAATATATTGTGCTGGTAGTCCCTACAAACACTGCAGTTCACTTCTTCCGTTTGTACGGATAGTAACTTACGCCGTCACCCTACATTACAGTACTGTCCTTCTCATTGCTTACTGCCGAGTGTTTGTGCACATGCTCACTCACTGCTGCGGCAAACCTGTGGTTTAGCAGTCTGCCTTCCGCATTCTAATAGATCGTCAGATTTTGGACCTCAGATAGCCAGCATGCCTTGTTCAATGAGGTTTTGGTGGGTTACGTGAACCGGTTGAATGAGGTGTATTCAACAAAGGTCAGAAAGTCGATTGGTGTCAAGAATTAGGCAATAAGACCACTAACGATCTCCTTCCTTCAATCTGAACAAACGGATGTTCGGCCAGCTCATGTCATATCAACACCAAGCCATTTTCTAACCAAAAGTATGTGGTCGGAATCGGTCGAATCAGATGTCAGAAAGCCATCTAGGTAAGTGCAAACGTGTGAGATGTGGTTAACCAGATTGTGTATAATTTCTTGGTACAAAGCATACACCGAACGGTATGCGGTTGAACTGAAGTATTCAGAAGCGACCCAACTGCGAAAAATTTGGGCTTCGGCTGGATTCGAATCAGTTACAGAAACAGCATGTCCAAATGCTGGTTGAAGTCCAGCCGAAGCCCAGATTTTTCAAAGTCGGGTTTCTTCTAAATTATCAAATCTACCCAACTACTCGTCAATGAACCGAAATAGTCCAACATATGAGTTGTTTGTTGTGTAAACTCTTGAAGATTCATCTAGCTGAACTTTTGAATGGGAGTAGCCTAGGTCTGAGTTGAAAAACTTTCTGACGCCGTTAAGTTTTGCATATAACTCCTAATCTAGGTAGGATGCTACGTTGCCTAGTACAGGTGTGGTGTTGACTCTGTGTGTTCAGAACCATTTCGACCTCGTGAACCCCGTTTGACCTACACGATAACGGGTGTATATCAGCAGTCTGACAAACGGGAATAAACCACCATCTATACGATCTTACAAACAATAATTTGCAGTTAGTGAACTCCAGCGCTGACTTACTTTTGTGGTAACAGGTTGACAAAGCTAAATATTGTGAACATGATGTAACGGATATCACATATCACATAGTGAGAGATAACATTTAGGACTAAGACCATACGTCAGTCGAAATCAAACAAGCACTAAAGAAACCAAGAAACACTTATAACGACTTTTATTATGCACCAATCACTCAAGCCTTGGAACAATTGACGTACTGAAACTGTCCACAAATCCAAACAGAATTAGATAGCTTTCCGTGAAGATCAATTTGCCAAAAGAAACAGATGAAACGAAAACTACTTGAAGCCTACAAAACGTGATTTTGACATTATTCTCAAACAGCCATCAAGAAAAATTCACAAATTCACTACGCGTTTAACACAAACAGGACGGCAACAACGCTTTATAATCTATTTACCCACAGCCTGTATGGGTTAAACTTACATACTGTTCCATAGGGCTCTTAACATGGAGCAGTGGCTACTCAGTAATCGCTAAAGTGGATCAAGCTACTGATACCTCGTTTCCAAATGCAGTCTCTGCATTAGAACGAAGTACAATAGCTTGAGCTTTATAAAACTTTTCCTGAACCATCGGCTTAATTACCAGACCGACTTAAACATCCGTTTGTCTTCTGTGGCCATCTTCCTCAAGACTATTAACACATTATTTCAGTAAGCCGTTCAGTCTTGTCGAAGTGTCTATTCTTCTCGTAACTTGTAGACGGTCTGCTTTCTGTTCTAGCCAATCTCGACCCATTGTTGTTGTTGCATGATGAACGTAGTTGACTCAAGTTAATTGCGCGCCGCGTTCTACTTGGATCTCACACCCATCTAACACATTCATTGCTTCTCCTGTACAGGTCTGCAAACTTGCGTGATTGCGTCAAAGATGATCGTTGTGTTAATTCTCGGCCGGTTAACAAACTACCCGATACTACTGTGTAGAACTTCGTTGTGACCAACTGACCTTTGACAGTCAACTAGACAGTTTGTGGAATGAGTTTAGCTACTTCGCTCGACGTCATCTAAATTAATCTGTTTTGACCAAAGTTTAATCTGGGTGCTATTGTGGAAAAAGTATGCAAACAGCAGCAAGGTAATCAGTTTGACCACAACTGATGCGGATTCTCTTGGTGTGGCAGCACTCTGTAGGAATTCTCCATGTAACACTACATTTGTAACTGACGAATAGTTTTCTGTTCTGTACACCAGTACTTCTACTGAAATCAGTTTATTGTTCTTCTGAACACTGCGTAGGTGCAGAGGAGGCTGCTAACATTGTAGTTCATCTCTTCAGACAATTACGGTTCTCTGAACGGATTGCCACTGATACCGATGGATAAGCGCGATATTGATAACGTTTCTTGAAAACTGTTCTGATCTTACCATATTCTCCTACAAACCCTCCAGAGGGCATCAAGCAGCCCTTATAAACTCCAGTTTACTGAGTGGTACGACAAAGCAATGCGTTTCCTGGGAATTTCAAAACTGAACACCACCCACACTTGATCGCAGCCTTCGCATTCAGATAAGCCTTTCGGCTAGCCCACTTCCAGAGGAAGCACTAGACTCGAGTTTCGCTCTCATTAGAGCTCATTAGTAGTGCATATCCTTGTCCAGATCAGAGTTTGCACTCCAACCCTCGTGCTTGTGAGACTGGTGTGTTAAGCACGACACCAGCAACCTTAAAATAGGCATGGCAGAATAATCAAACCCAAACGCTCAATCACAACCATGTATGAACAGTGTTCAGCTTGCCCGGTCATTTCGAATGGAAAATGAACAGAATCACTCTGTTCTATCCAATCGATAACTCCATGATCAGGACTTCTCAGCTGAACTGAAGTTACTGTATTCATTGAACCAGCTGAGCATGGTTTAACTCGGTAGTGTTCATTCTCCTCTCGAAATGATCGGGCAAGCTGAACACTATTCATACATGGTTGTGATTGAACGTTCGGATATGATTATTATGTCATGCCTATTGTGAGGTTGCTGGTGTCGTGCTTAACACGCTAGTCTCACAGGCACGAGGGTTGGAGTGCAAACTCTGATCTGGACAAGGATATGCACTACTAATGAGCTCTAATGAGAGCGAAACTCGAGTCTAGTGCTTCCTCTGGAAGTGGGCTAGCCGAAAGGCTTATCTGAATGCGAAGGCTGCGATCAAGTGTGGGAGGTGTTCAATTTTGAAATAACCTAAATCCCCGAACCTTCATTCCTGAAAATTGTTAAGCGAATCTGTTTCGTACAGCGTTTTATTTCTGCTAATGTACTTGAGCCGATCAGCATGCACTGAACACATCTTTCTTAAAAACGATTTCGGTAGATTCCCAGTTGGTACTTTGCTTCAGTCGGCAAAATTCAGCTTCCAACCTATTTCTCTTTCACTAGCGCTGAATGTGTTTACTATTGTAAAGTCGGAAGTAAGCTTAGTGCTTTACCGTTCTTAGCATTTATACTTCATCGATTCGTATTCTATTAAATCTAGATTGTACAAATTCGTCACCATATTAGTTGGTAACAATTTGCAGTTTTGCCCAACACAAAACTGGTGCCCCATGTGGCTGTAAGTCTGTTAAATGAAACAACCTTGATTCAACCTTTGTACGCATTCAGTATGGTTTGTACATAATATGTAGTAACCTTGAACAGTGTATGTGTGCTTGAGCGACACATCGTTAATCGCTGCTAGGTTGCGCACTTTTATTCCAACTCCAACGGAACAGATGCATCTCTCTTAACGTATGAACCTGTGATTTATTATTACGTTCTGGTGACTGATCGTGGAATCATGCTAGACATGCCCACAGTGAGTGACTTCGTTCATTCTAGCCGAAAATGATAGCCTCTGATCGGTTGTTCTGGGTAACAGAATCCTGAGACTGACCAAGAAAGAATAGTGTAAAGGGGTTGCATTGGACAAACGCATCGATATGAAATCAACCAGGGATTCGCAGAAGGCTACGGCTAATCAGTGTCGACAACACAAGCAGACTGGTATGTCAGCGTGGAAACCAGTCAGGACGGTACGCTGCAGCAGCATCGGATTTTGTTATAACGAGTGTCGGATTAAAACAAGTTGTTTAAGTGCGTCACGCGTTAAAACAAACGAGCTACAAGCGGAGTGGAGCCAACTAATGGGAAAGCTGAAGCGTCAGCGAAAATTGTATTTCTTCATGTTATTGAGGCGTCTTGTCTATAAAATAACCAATAGAAACTCAGTCAACCGAGATTTACTTTGTGCCACCAAGACTGACTTTTACTTTCGTTCCGGGGGGCAGCGATTTTTCAACAACTAGTGCATGCACGATCTTCTGGATACAACGACGACAGACGAGAAGTGAAACGCTGCCTATGTTACTGCTCCTCAGAACTGTTTGGCAAAATTTCCATCATATCACACACATACAGTAGTGAAGCGTGATATTTGGCTTTAAAACAACTTAATAAAACTCAAAAGTTTCATGTGATCTTTACAAAGGGTGCCTGCTGGATGGAACACTACAACTAGCTGTAACGATAGTTAGGAAGAGGTTGAATAAATGGAATGAAGTCATTAATGTTTTCATCGGATGCTGGTGTGATCTTGAAACATATAGCCTAGTTATTAATATTTTGTGGTATAAAACCCACAGTACATCCAGAACTGCGCAGATATACGGAATGGCGCAAGCACCAATAGTTTGTCTTTGTCTTTTGGTGTCAGGATTCCGCGGTAGAAATCTTATTAGCTGTTGTTCTGTTAACTACGCTGAGAGAATTATAAAGGCCACTAGTTCCAAATGATCGCAGAGCATTTGTTTCCTACAAGATCAGCCAGTCAGAGAGGGTCTTGTTACTGTATTAGATCGTAAAAGCTGGAGAGACTTGGCTAAACAATAGGGAAGTGATTAATCTCATCAACAACTGAAAAATCTCTCAAAAAATGTCATGCAACATGTGATAAATCAACAAAAGAGTTGGAGTACGCGTTGTAGTAGCCTAGTCTTAAGCACGGTTTGGACTACGTATGTGTGACGGGGTCACTTCCCCCTCTGAAGATGCACCATACGACTGAACATTCACGAATCCTCAGCTGAGTAGACTCAGCGCACTCTTGTATGATCTGTTTCGCCTGTGCTTTATTGGAAAGGGCCAAAATTATGAACCAGTCTGTCGTGCAGTTGCAATAATCGTGGTATGTTACTTGCTACCGGTGTCTTGCAACTGATTAAAACTTTCACACACTAAGTAAAATGACCTCCGATTAATTCGCCACTACAATGTAGTCCATAAAAATGTTGAAGTGTATTGTTGCACGAGAAGTTTAATTTGCCACCTTTTCCTATTCCTATTTCGTCTCATTCCATTGTTCTGCACAAATCATACCGGATAAGATGCAGGCTTACCTGGTAAGTGGCATGCTCATCAGAATGGTCTGGTCGATGATGTTGACTCAGTTGGTATTATGTGTGCATTCACAAAACCGGAGGAAACATTAGCTCAGAAGCGGAGCATACATACCGTACGACACAACAGCACATGGCAGATAAACATCTGCACCACCTTGAACAGACCAACGCACAACCATACCCACATGCATACTTTCAAAATCTTACGCAGCCCTATAATCTAAATCGCGCACAGGCACACTCATGGGTGCATTTGTTTGTGCGTGTATGCTTTCGAGACCCTTAGACCGCTGACCACCGTAGGACTCACTTTTGTTTCGTGCCCAGTGGGTTTTTTGTGTAATTTGTGTCGTCGAGTTATGCGACTGACGATGTGCTGGTGTAGTCCGTGAGTGTGGGTACATGTGCGTAGAACACATGTGATCAAGCGACTTGAGTTGTGTTCGAATCCAGTCAGTAAAGCCGATCGGTGTTATTGGTTTGAACGGCTATCACTGATATAAATTAAGAACCGTTTCAAATATGCCCATTACGGTAATGAGAATGAAGACACATAGGCGAACATATGTTTTCGATAATTCATCTTCAGGCCGGTACAATTATATAAGTTCACTGCTTTCGTGAAACAAGTGGTTGCCAGACGAACTCAGAAGAAACGAG
The DNA here is from genome assembly GCA_013368495.1 of Paragonimus heterotremus. Classification (NCBI taxonomy): domain Eukaryota; kingdom Metazoa; phylum Platyhelminthes; class Trematoda; order Plagiorchiida; family Troglotrematidae; genus Paragonimus; species Paragonimus heterotremus. Next base: position 28,650 of record LUCH01001939.1, on the reverse strand, counting down.
CTTCACTATTGCGCAGTCTCTGTTCTTCCAGGCCTCGAGCAGAATTTCCAAGTCAACCAGAAAGGTACGTACACAATTTTTCCAATTTACATTTTGATCGTATCACAATCGAGGCGCTGTCGCTTGGTTCTAAGTTTTGTTGCCCACAACGTAAGAAAGAATGTCTTGAAATTGAGGTGCAATTTGAGAATCTTTTCGGT